>PVJH01011004.1:0-70911 GCA_004026705.1 Nesogale talazaci
GGGCTCAGCCCCCTCTCCTTGCATTATTTTTAACCAATACAGTTTTCAGTTTTCTTAAAGCTGCTTCCTAATAAGCTCCTGTGGCAGTCCTATTGTCCTTCAAGAAAAGCTAGGACGATTATCCCTTTGAGATCCTCTCTGGCTTGAATGTCACTGACCCAGCAGATCCTCTTGCTTTGGTTGGCTCATCTTGTTGAAGGCCCCCAACAAGTCCAAGGCAGGAGGATTATTGAGAGAGATTTTCTACAGCCACTCACTGATGGCAGAGACATGTTTAAACCTGTTTTGTTTGGAATAAACCCCAGCACATACGAACAAGAAACGTGACAGTGATACTTTCGGACTTGCCTTCGTAGGGGCTTCAGTACTGGGGACTGGGCCATCACCAAGCCCGCCACCTCTTCTCAGATAGCTCATGTACTAGGTCCTAATGCTCAGCTGGCTTCCCCGGGGCACTTTCAGAGACTTTCCCCTTGCTGCCACAAAGCCAAATGCCAGCCTAACCTTCTCGTTTTGATTCCCCTTCTTCACCAAAAGATGCTCCTTGGCCTTTGGGATTTTTAGTAAATTTATTTGAGTGTTTTGCATTGAGTGTGCTTCATAGTGATAACTAGGGGGAAACTACTAAAATTAATTGTATGTACAGAAGAAGTATGGCCCAGTTATGACCCATATTACTGATTGAGATCAATGTCCAGAGGAGCTGATACTCAAGACTTCCTCCCCCTCTCCCAGACCTCATGTAGGAACTACTGCTGGGTGTAGGATGAGATAGTGAACTACCCCCATTCAGGGAGGACAATGGTTGTTAGGGGAGGTCATCTGAGAATGGTGACCAACTTTGCCTTGCCTCAGAAAGTACACTTTCTGACCCCATCCCACCCCCTAAACATTACATTTTCCTCTTGACTCTGGAAGTCGTCCTGATCACCAAAGAAGTGCCACACTCCCTTTTGTGCATCCAGGAAAAGTTCTCGGATGGAACCACCACTCCAGTATAGGTAAGAGCTTTCATATGCAGTGCCTTAAATGCAAAGATAAATAAATAAAAACCAATGTCTGCTTTTTATCATTTTTTAAATCTCTGGATAAGTGGAAGACCCCCATCAGAGGATTGTCTCTGGACTGTCAGTGCCCAAGTCAACATTTTGTTAAATGGCTCATCCAGCAGGGCACAACCAAAAACAAGCGTTGGGAATGATGACGGAATACACAAGTCATGAGAGGAAGGGCGTCTACCTCTGAAACAACTTGAACTGGAAGCTGTTCACAGAACCCCTGATAAGCATATCCCAGTAGACAGTTTCTGGGATGAGAGAGTGCAGCGATCAGAACATCACATCTGAAAAACAGATGAAGAAATGTTAACCTGAGCCTGAACTTTGGCTTGATTTGTGCTTTGATCTCATTGAGAAAGGCACAGAGATATCAGGAAGATAACTGGAACTTGACTAAAGATGGCCATCTCTCAGCCCTCCTGGAACAACTTGTGCCAAATAACAGGCATTTGGAAGCCTTAGAATCCATGTAGACAGACAGGGGAGTGGGTATTCTGGAATCTTATAGGAAGTAGTTAAAGTCCTCAGGCTTAGTCAAGGTTACCACATTCTAGAATAGTCTTTATTGCATAAGGTAGTGTGCTCAGTAGAGAGTAAACTCTAGAGGATGTGGAGGACCTCTAGTAATATAGTTAAGAAACTCGGTTTGGGGCTGAGCCCCGGTGGCGTAGTGGTTGTGCACGGGACTGCAGCCCACTGGGATGGAGGTTCAATTCCAGCTCCACAGAGCAAAGGCTGGGCCTCCTACTCCCACCACCAGAGGGCAGTGATGCCAAAAAAAAAAAAAAAAGAAGAAGCTCGGTTTCCAAGTCACTAGCTTTGAAATTAAATCTATTTGATGATCATGTCTTTTCATTGTAAACTACAATTGCAAGAGAGAAGGACTTTCTGCGTGTGTGTGTGTGTGTGTGTGTGTGTTTGTATTCTTTGGTAACTATATAACATTAACATTGCCATCAAATGAAAACTTTCCTCCATAGGGTATAAAGATGTATACATCCAAGGGACACCGTTTGAGGAACATTTTTGTAAGAACTTGCTCTCACCTTGGACACCATGAAAGATTCCCTCTGCAGACTCATCTTTGTCACAACAGTAGTGATGGCCCTGGTCCTTTTATTCTGTAGAGAAAACCCTTCTGACACTGCAGGTCTCCTGACTTTGGTGAGTACCACAAGCTAGGCATGGGGCAGAATTGATATCTCTATACTGAAGAACATGACATTATCCATGTGTTTGTGCGAAGCCATCACTAGCACTGGAAGCGTACAAAAATAAGGAGCAGCAGAACACTTGAGGAGTCAAAATGCATTTTCTTTAGTGAAGACAATAATGGAAAAGAGAATTCAGAGCTAGGAAGAAATAATACTCTTCTGCTATCTCTTTTCTTACTGCAATCAATGCAGTGGAAAAATTTCTTCTTGTTTTCTATTGTCTCATTTAAGAAATTTCCCCTTGTTCAATGTTATGCTTCCCTCCTCCATTTTATATGTTAGAATTTTGAACCTTGGAGTGGTTAAGTCATTTCTCCTAAGTAAGAAAAAATCTAGAGTAGAGAAAATTTCACCAGAACCCACAGAAGTCAAGCAAGAGAAGGAAGGAGGTAGAACAATGAAGTACCACCCTTGGGAAAGAGTTGGGCTGAAGCACTGAGGTGGTGGACACTTGGTCGCTATTTCTCAAGCCTTAACAGATGGTTCTGGAGAATAAAGCCTGAGCTATGGCAAATTTTCATGCTGGCAAAGTTGACTAGGGGGTACTTTAAAAATTTATATATATATATAATTCATTCCATATGTGTGTGGAATATATATGTTTATAATATATACTTCACACATATATAATTTATTCCATAATTCTATTACATCCAGGAGAGTTGTACATTTGCTAGCACAGTTTCCAAACATTCTTTTTCTATCTGGACCCCTTGGTATCATCATCTCTTCACCCCACTATCTTCTCTGTGTCTTCTCCTCCTCCCTATAAAGTCCTTTTTCCACTCGTTGACTGTATAGGTTCATTCGTCTTGGTTTTCATACCCCCAAAGAACAAAACATACACTGCAATTTTAAGAGGATGACCCCAATGACATAACACTCCTGGGATACTCCATAATATATACAATCAAAAATAAAACAAAACCATACATCCCCCCTATACATAAGATTATAGACCCCAGATCAGGTCCAGAATGAATCCAAGAGGGAATCTGCTGGCAAGTTTTAACTGTTCAAGTCGGGCTTCTGCCTTTGACCTTCTACAACCAACTCACCAATGCACACCATTAGTGTCCACTTTCCTCCTCTCCCTCAACTGTGGATAGAGTGAGTTCACCAAAGGTTTATTTTCTGTATAGTTCCACCAGTGAATCTTGGGCTCCCACTGTCGTTCATAGCCTTCTGCAAACCAGATTCTCAGATGTTCGGCTCTGACACTAATCCGTTCCATCAATGTCAGATTACATGTTTCACAATAATAATTCGGTGATTAATGATGGTGTGCTTCTTCCATGTGGACTTCGTTGACAACTTGCTTACATGACTGCTTGTTTGGAAACAAGTCTTTAAGACCCCAGACACTATTTTATAGCCGGGCATCCTCTAATTTCTTCACCACATTTTGCTATAGCCCCTGTCTCCTCCGTGTTCCCTTCCAGAGTCAAGCATGAAGCAGGGCCATGAGGTAAGCACTAATTGTTCTTAAGTTGGAGATGGAATTTAGTGTGAGTCCCCAAACCACACTGAGTGTGTGTGTCTACAACAAGGGGAATGAGGGATATATAAATATATGTATGTGTGTATGAACGCAGTGAACAATTCAGCCTGGATTCAAGGACTTAGATAGGTTTTCAATACACCACACCACCGACTTCTACCATGCCCACCCCTCCCTGGTCCTAAATCTTGGATGTGGGGAAACTGAATCTGTAGCACATGTGCTTCAATAGCCACATGAGCACACATGACTGCTTCTGGTCCAACGGTGTACAGAAGAGCAGAGAGGCTACCTACTATGTATGTGTATTGCCTACAAAATCAAACCCCCTCAATAAAGCGATGGGTCGGCTAGTGGTTGTCAGATTTGTCATCTCATGAAACAAATCAGCTAATCATCCTTACACTGGAATAAGTAATTCAAAAAACATCTACATGAAATGCTAACTATTTCTCTTTTAAGAAAAGGCATGCTTCAGATTAAGTTTCTTGTAAGACATCTAGACATTTGTTCATTCCCTCACTCTACTCCTGTAAGTTTCTTAATCTTTTCTGGGCTGATTCCAGCCCTTACCCTTATTCACCTTATGACCCCCTTCCACTGTGCCCACTGGAGTGCAGGCTCAGCATCTCCTCTTCATGCACATGCCCCCCCACCCCTTTTGGACGACATGCCACTTCTCCTCGGGTAGCCAATGACACCACTCAGACACTCCTCTCTTCTGAGCCGTCGAAAAGGCGCGCCGATGGTTTCATCTTGATAAAAAGAAGGAAAACATATCTCGTAGGAATCTGTACCTTGCCCTCACCACTTCCCCAGCACTGCCGTCCTCCAGGTTACCACCGCTGGTAGACTTCATTTGCCAGTGCCGTCCTCTGTCAGCGTTTCCTTCCATTGTTTTCAGGATCTTCCAGCCTTGAGCTACATAGGGACCCTGCAGCCATCAGCTCCCTGAGATTCCTGCTGTTTTGTTCCTAATGTCAATGGCTAGAGGACACGGCGCTTTCCCCTGTCCATCAACCAGGACCACGTGTTCCGCTGGTCTTTCCCCATCTCCTCACGCTGCTGCCTTGATTTCTTGGCCTCAGCTTTGATTCTCTCTTCGGTCCTGGGATTCACACCTGGGGAGGGATGTTGCTACCACCAACCCATTGGTGGTCACTATGGTTCTGGTAAAAAAATATCCAGATGACGACTGGAGTCCCCCCTCCCCTTTGCCTGTGGGGACCCTGAACCTAGACTGTCTCTGAGGCTTTGAAATACAGAGGAAACCAGGCAACTCTCATGTGCATTTCTGGGCTATAACCTCTTCTACGTAGATTTCTCCACTATCCTGCCCTTTTCCCCGTCATTCAAGAACTCTTTAAATTGTATGGCTCCCTATGACAGCCTCTGACATTTTGGTGGGATTTTGAGTGGAAGAGGGAATGATAATGTTTGTGTGGGTTGGTGGTTGTTTGTTTTATCCACCTTAGGTTTATTCATACAAATACCCCAGAAGGACACCAGCTCCGGGCAGATGGCAGCCTGGGGTCATAATCAGTCCCTTTTACCCTCAGACAGAGAACTCGACTTTGTGGGAACTGGGGCCCATTTGGAAGCTTAAACTAGCCTTGCTTTTTTTGTGCCTGGGCCTGGGGCCGGCAGAGCCCGTTTTCCAAGCTTAGGGTGGGTGTTAAAGGTCAGTAGACTGAGCTTGCGGTTGACGCCCATTGGGATCTTAGCGTTGACCTCCATGGGCTTCACAAGATCCTTGTTAACCTTGGCACAAGCATCCATGGCCTTGATGTTGTTGGCCTGCATGTTCTTCAGGTCCTTCTTGTTGTGCTTCTTGGTAGAGCATGTATTCCTCAGGAACTTGGGGTTCACCGCCTTAAGAGATTCATCATGGTGATTTGGGATTCTTGATGCCACTTTTGTATGGGTTGTGTGTGGTGTCGTTCTTAGATGTGCCCATGCCTGCACCAACGCATGCTGCACCTGGAGCAGAAATGTTTAGTCATCATCTTTATCCAACTACCTTTTTCAAAGGTGTTTGTTTTTTTTTTAAGAATAATTCATGACCACATTCTCTTTGTCTGGTCCAAATGGTTAAGTACTGAGCTAGTAATCAAAAACCGGTGGTTTAAATGCACCCGTGGGAATCTCAGAAGAAAAGTCCTGTGATCTGCTTCTCAAAGGTGAGAGCAATGAAATCACTTTGAAGCCCTCGAGGTGACCGGGAGTGGGCATTGACTCAATGGAAGCCCATTTGCTTTTTGGTTTAAGTTGGTCCATACTCAGTCCTGAGGAGAGAAAGTGTAAAACAGCATATAGATTTGGCCTTTAGAGGTGTTTCATCATTTTACTTACAGCTATTTTCCTCAGAGCCCTCCATTAGGAAGGCTTCCCTCCCCCTCCTTCTAGAACCACGGTCCAAGGTTCTCAAGGGAGCCCCCTCGTGGACACTTTGCAGTCCCTCTTCTGTACTGCTTCCCCATCTGAGCAGAAGCCTCTTATTGCTGCGGTGCACCTGGGAGACCCTCCCCCACGTGGCTTCTTCAAATGGGCCCAACATCTCAACTCCCGCTCAACCTTATACCCGGGCCAGACAGCTACTACTGATCCATACTCCCCATAAAAGCTATCTCCCCAGAACAGACTGGACAAAAAGATCATCAGTCCTACCTAGGGAGCCTTCCGCTGTAAGCAGAGCATGGACGATGCCTTCCTTGTGAACTTTGCTACCAACAAAGTTGGCTAAAGATGATGCAAAATCTGCCCTGGACGCATCACTCAGGCTTCCACGACAGCGTCTGCCTGAGAATACAACCTGTGTGGTACCCCAGGCTTCTGTCAACTGGTTTTCATTGGAAAACCTTTTGCACCAGAGACCTTCCCGTTTTGTTCATTTTCTTCTCTTCTACCAAGAAATACCCTGGGACTACCTCCATTCCCATGTTCTTGACCTCCACATGCAAAAGACCGGACACCAACCTGGTTCCTCCTGTCTCATTCCAGTGCATGGGTAATAACTCCTTCTTTGAAGGCAAATGCAATAGGCTTAAAGGCAAGGATCTAGAGGAAAGTGGCCCAGGCTCTCCCAGAAATCCTGCTGCCTCTGTCTACACTAGCTGACAGACTACCCAGAGCTCTGTTCCCATGAATGTCTATAGCTTGGATGAGAATTTATTGACAGAAGGAGACTAAGGCTTAGAGCGATTTCACTGTGGTATTAGACCTCTCTGCGACTGATCCAGATTCAGGTGATGACTGGATCTGACTGTGAAGATTGGTTCCCAGACTCTCGTCCACAGGGAACCTAGCAAGTTCCAAATTCATGCGGTTTGTCAGTGTCCAGAGATAAGCCACACATGCACACGCACACAGCAACAAAGAGTTAAGCCACGTCTTTATTAAAGCATGGGGTCACTTCAAAAGGAATGAAATGGGACCTTCTCTCGAAGTGAGAAGGGACCACCTTAGCCTAGAAAAGATAGACTTTGGAAGGCTGAGCCCCGGTGGCATAGTGGTTGTGCGTGGGACTGCAGCCCACTGGGTTGGAGGTTCAAATCCAGCAGCAGCTCTCTGGGAGCAAAGCTGGGCCTTCTACTCCCACCACGAGGGGGCAGTGATGCAAAAAAAAAAAAAAAAGATAGACTTTGCTCCAGAAATGAAGCAAGCCTCCCTCTCCTGGTGAGAGGAGACATTCAGTCTCATGAGCCACTTCTGTTTTATTGGGCTGTTGCTCTTATCAGTAGGTCTCAGAATGAATGTCTTCGGATTGTCTCTGAGTGCAGTCCTGGATCAGGATTTTCACTAGGGTCTGGCTTCAAGGATAAGGTGTTTCCCCAGCCAATTCTCTCAAAGACCTTTGTTCACAACTCTTTTCACTGGGTCCTTTGTTAATTCCTGAGCAGGCAGGGCAGAGGCCCCTGTTCTGTGCCGGTCGCTGAGGAAAGAATCCGTTGGCAGAGGAGCAAGTAGAGCTGGGATAGGACCCTACTCGCTGGGAAAAATGAGTGTTGTGACTAGATCCTGCCGTGTAGCTGGAGCATGGTATCTTGAATAAGCAGGGAGGAGCCCTGGGGGATTTGGGGAGTAGGGGTGGGAGTGGTTACGTGTTGGCTGTGAATCCCATGGTGGGCAGTTCAAAACCACCAGCTGCTCCACAGGGGAGAAAGACTGGGCTGTCTCGCCTGTAAACAGGTACAGTCTTCCTGTAAACAGCTAGGAATCAGCCTTGGCTCGATGGCGGTGAGAGAATGGGTTGGAAGCAGGTCTTAGCCGGAGAGGTTGAAAAGAAGACTGCTGCGAGTGAGACTGCTGTGACAGCCACCATGCCCTCTGGGATGGTGATCAGACACTTCTGCCTCTGGATTAAGTGAATTATATGATAGGGAGACATCAGGGAGGGTTCTGGGGGGGTCTCTGAATGGGGGTAATACTCCACAGAAGGGACAGGCATGATAGTCTGGAAACTGATCAGGGGTGACTCATGACTGAATCCCTTGACTTTGGGGTTTTTTTTTTCATACTGAACGTTCAACACACTGAAAAGTAGAGTGGAGATAAGATCCTCTTGGTCCCAGAGAGCTTTGTGTGGGTCTTGGAACCTTGTGAGGACCTTCCATGAAAGTCTTTTTTTAACTCACTTCTGTCTGGTTGATGCTGACTCATGTCCACCACATAGAACAGGATGGAAGTGCCCCTGTGCGGTTCCAAGACTCCAGTTGCTTACAGGTGCAGAAAGCCCCATCCTTCCTCCAAGGAGTGGCTGAGGTTTTTGAACTATTAACCTTGCAGTTAGCAGCCCAACCCGTAACCCCCGTGCCACGGGGGTTCCTACTCTCCCGTAGGAAAGCCTTTTCTTGGGGATGAGAATATCAGACCTCTGAAAACAAAAGGAGCGTATGTTTGACCGATGTTCAAATCCCAGAACTCTAGTAGTGGCTATGGAAAGACAGAATCCTTCCTCCAGCCAAGAATTCATTAAAGGGCCAACTTCCTGTGGGACAGGGAAAAACAGATTGCCCAAGAACATGACCCTTCCTGTTATTTCACTTTCAGACAATAAGGTATTCGATCATTTCATAGTCGTCTACTGGCTATCTTTTGTGGTTAGACAGAGTCCTGTAACATCATCCCACACTCTAGATGAGTGCTTTTTAAATCACATCAAAATAATGATCTCTTGTTTCTGGTAGTGCCTGTCTTCAACATAGTCTTTTCTTTGAGACAATGAGGTTATTAGGATGTTTGTAATAAGACAATTGTTTGACTAACATCTTTGAGTTCATTTAGGCTGGAAGATAGATACGTTCCCAGAAAAATGTGAACCATGAGCTCTGAGCAGAACTAAATTTGGAGAGGGCTTTTCACTCCATTGAGAACTCTATCTCATGAAGTCAGAGGGAGAGGAAAGGAGTACTTTAAAAATAACCATTGAGAAGAACGCAAATCAGTAGGCAGACAGAATGTGTGAATGCATTTTAATCAAAGTGGCTAAAAAGAACGGAAGAATTTGGAAACAGTAATGGGATGGGAACCTAGAGAGGGGCAGCGAGGGGAGTTGAGAGGAGGGGGATCAGATGCAGGGGTGTAGGGTAGATGTATATGGCACCCCTGAAAGGCACTGTTCTGATCCCTCTGCTGGACCGCCACAGTATTGGCATGCAGGAGCTGCTTCCCATGATGTACTCCCAACCAGGGACAGCCCATAGAGCTACCAAGGCTCCAAGACTGTCTACAAGTTTGCTGGGAATTTTCCTGGAATCACACCCCAATCATCGATTCTTCCCACCTAATCTTTTCTTTTTTGCTCACCATCCACCTGTTCCCTCCTCTAGTAAATCTCTTGAAGGTCTAATTCTGTTTTTGCATTAACTTCTTAGCTGACATCAGTTTCTTCAAATGGTACCCAGAGTGGTCTGAGAAAGCAGATGAATGTCTTAGGCAAGTGCTGCTCTCACAGTCATACCACAGGTAGACAGAGTGCTTTCACAAGCAGAAACTCAATTTCCCATAGTCTAGGAAGCCGGAAGTCCAAATTCAGAGGCCTGGTGCTAAGAGAAAGCTTTTTCCCTCAGTGGACTCTGAAGGAAGACCCTGGTGCTGCTGCTTTCCTTTCTGCATCTTGGTTTCTTGAAGATCTCAAAGTGTTTGACATCTACCTTACCTAATCTCTCACTTTCTCTGTTTGTTTAGTCTCTTTTTATATCTCAAGAGAGATTGACTCAAAACATGCCTCGCTACATAACCCTGCCTCATTAACATGAGAGAGATCATTCATTCCCCAAAAGGATTTCTCTAAAGCATAGAGGCTAGGGTTGAGCACACATATATGGGGGTGAGATGGGGACATCATTCAACCCGTAACACAAAGTAAGACAAAGATTTGGAACTGGGTTGCTCGCAACCCTCAGGCAGTTATGGAAATGGTTGCTAGAATGTGGCACTTCTCCTATGAGAAAAAGAGACTGTCCATCCGTCAGTCAGACCAATCAACATCTGTAACCAAGAGAACATGAGAGTTGGAAAAGAGAAGACTAAGGGAAGCCATCCCAATAAAAAGTCACAGGAATGTTCTCCATTCCTGAATCTGAGACAGTTTTCATATCCAGACTGATTGACTGAGGAGGTAGATCTCTAGAAGTAAGGACTCTACATGGATTAATAAATATGACTATATACTGTAATGATTCCCCGTCCTCCCCATAAAGGACCTATAAGCATTTCCCTGAATGACTGTTTAACTGGGGAAACACTATTGCCCAAAAGTTCTAAGTAGATATTGATAGCTAGAGATTCAAAACTTAATCATTGTCACCACCTATGAGAGCAGCAGTTCTCAACCTGTGGGTCGTGAACACTTTAGGGATCGAACAACCCTTTCACAGGGGATAACCCAATTCATTAGCAGTAGCAGATTATAGTTATGTAGTAGCAATGAAAATAATTTTATGGTTGGGGGATTCACCACAGCATGAGGAACTATATTAAAGGGTCATGGCAGGTTGAGGACCACTGTATTAGAGTAAACACATCAAGTTATCAATGGAGTCTGTGTTCATGAATACTTTATTTTAGAATGGTCAACATGAGCTAGTGTCTGAGGTGGAGGTTAGAGATCTCCCAAATGTCAAACTTCTCCAGACTGGTGTACTATTAAATTGTCTCTTACATCAACAACTCTTCCTCCCTTCAGAACTCTCCTTCTCATCTTTGGGTGCTGTAAATCCCCTGAAGTGTCTGAAGTGTCTCATAGAACTCCGTAATCTTACGGTTGTGTGTTAGTCCGGGTAGACCAGAGGAACAAATTTCATAGACACGCATACTGATCTAAGGAAAAGGTTTATATACAAAAGGAATGTGACACTAAGAAGGCATCCCGATCCAGTCCAGTACAAAGTCATAAGTCCGATATTAACCCATATGCCTGAAATCAGTCTACAAAGTCTCCTTTCGACTCATGAAGTCACAAGTCAGTGGGTGCAGAATTCTGGTGCTGGCAGGAGTCTCCCCATGGCTTCTCCCTTCCAGGGCTCAGGGTCCATCAACAGCATGCCGCTCCAGCTTCAGAAGTCTGGCTCCATCAGGGCAAAGCCGTGTGGTCTCTCCGTCGGCTCCTCCAGCTTCTTAGACGCTGCCATCTTGTCTTGTCCGTGACTCATCGTCTCTGAGACTAACTCCCCACAACTGGGGAAGATAGCTTCTCATTCTCATGAGGGAGATATCACGAGACTTCCCAGAAGTCTCAGGAGAAAGCCATGCCCACATAGAGGTCTCATGGGCTACTCAATGGCTATCTCCAGATTAACAGGCTAGACTCCACCCCTACATTTCAATCATAAAATTAACATAAGCACATGACTTTGCCACAAGTTGTATGACAAACATCAATTCCATGGACCAGATGTCAGTCTGGATGCTTCTCCTGACACACATAGTTGTAGGGACTGATTAACCAAAATCAGCAGATCTGAAAATGGGCTGCTGGCTCATAAGTATGTGGATACTGGTGCATAAGGTCAGGCTCAAGTGCTAGATACCAGATATGAGAATTGGCATTTATAGAGGTCTAAATACAGGCATGTACATAGGTAAATATATTTATATATGCATATAGGGAAATATATTTATAGGGGTAGTATTAAGGCAACAGATGGACATTGGGCTTCCACTCAAGTACTTCCTCAATGCAAGAACACTTAGTTCTATTAAATGGGCATTTCATGATGCTCACCTTCCCGGCACGATCACTGAAGACAAATGTGTGCATAAGTAAAAGTGGTGAAGAAAGCTGATGGTGCATGGCTATCAAAAGATATAGCCTGGCTATCAAAAGATATAGTCTGGGGTCTTAAACACTTGAAGGTAAACAAGTGGCCATCTAGTCAGAAGTAACAAAGCCCACAACCAGTCTGTGTGACCACGAGGTGTCAAAGGGATCGGTATCAGGCATCAAAGAACTCAAAGCTATAACATTGTAAATGAGGGGGGTTACAGATTGGGGACTCAAGTTCCATCTATAGGTAACGGGGCATCCCCTTACAGAAGGGTTGCGGGGAAGAGATGAGCCAGTTAGGGTGCAGTGCAGCAATGGTGAAACATACAACTTTCCTCTAATTCTTCAATGCTTTCTCCCGCACCCCAACCCAAGTATCATGATCCCAATTCTACCTTACAAATCTGGCTAGACTAGAGGATGTACACTAGTACAGATAAGACCTGGAAACACAGGTATTTTCCCTCAAAAAAGATTGAGTAAAGATACAACCTAATCCTGGAGATTTTATCCTGTTTGTGTTTGTCCAAGTGACGAGAGAAACAAATCCAGGGAGGCACTCATATGTGTGTAAGAAAGAATTTTGTATCAAAGAGCAATTGTACAATTGTACATTAAAAAAATATTCCAGCTCAGTCCAGATCAAATCCATAAGTCCAATATTACCTTATATGTTGATACTAGTCCATAAAGTCCTGTTAAACTCATGCAGCCATGCAATGATGCTGAATACGGGAAAGTCACAGGCCATTGAGCAGAAAGCACTGTGGATCGAGTGTGGTGGAAGCATCTCAGCCCTGGTAGAGATCTCCATGTGGCTCCTGCAGCACCAGAGCTCTATCAGTGTAGCTTCATGGGGCTTGTCAACAGGAATGTCTTGCAGGGAGCATCTATTTATGGTCTTTGAACCTCCAAGTGAGGTCATCAAGCTGCAAACTGATTGACAGGCTAGACTCCACCCCTTCACAAGTTGACAGGAGATTATTAACTTCTGCACTCTATTAACATAACTGCCTCTAATCTTGCCTTATTAACATCAAGGAGGGGGGATTTACACATGGGAGATGATGTAATCAGGTCACAAAATAGAAACTAATTCTATAGGGCTGCAAAATGAAGGATAGCTACATAGGATTGAGAATCATGGTCTAGCCAAGTTAACATATATTGGGGGGAAAGGTGGTTCACAATTCCATCTGTAACACATGGTTTAGGACCAGTGGTAGAGAACTTCCCCCAAAGAACATCTATAGAATTCTGAGTTAAAATAGAGATGACACTACAGATGAGTAAGAAAAGAATGCTCACCTTAAAAGTACAGAAATACTATCCACAGGGTCACTCACATGGTAAGCATATCATTGGAACTATAATGCACTTTGCACACAAAAATATATACTGCACAGTTGCAAGTGAATTGCATAGCAGATGATGATTATGACCCAAGAATAGAGCAGGGGGAGATCATGTGAGCTATTCCAAATATTAAAGCTAGTCAAATAGAACAATGAAATCAAGTAGAGTAAAAAGAGCCCCACACTGATGTTCATGGATTTTTTTTTTACAAGATACCAAAATAGCTCAATGAGTGAAGTCTTTTCAATAAGTGGTCGCCTGGTCGGTTGGTGTTTTCTTTGGGGCAGGAGGGGTGGCTCTTGACCCTCTATCTCAGTATGCACAAATGTTAGCTTCAGCTGAAGCACAGGCCTAAAGGACAAAGCAAAGCTGCTAGAGGACATGTAAGAAAGTGTCCTTGCTGCGGGGCCTCCCCCAGTTCCAACTGCGGAGACATGCCCTAGCCACCCAGGAGACTTCACTTCAGAGGACAGCCCTGAAGCCACAGCTCAGGGAGCGGGGCACATCCCGATCAGAGCACAGGAGCACATGAAGAGGGAGGGGGAGAGCATGAAGCACATCCTGGCTCATCAAGCTCCAAGGACGATATTCCTGCTCAGAGCCGCCAAGGCAGGAGGACTACAGGGCCGGCCCTACCACAAGATACGATGTCTGTCACTGACCCCGAGCATTGTGAGGGACATCACTGGAGACACAGTGGGTGGGAATTGTGCCCAATCTGACCCCACCAAGTTGGGGAAAAGCACTCAGGGCGTACGATAGAGCAGCAAGGGGAGCAGAGTAATGAAGTCCCCGGAGAATACCAAAATAGACTTTGGGGTCAAGGCATGGCACCCCATCAGGCTCCACTGGAAGACATTCCCAAAGGTCAACAAACAGACCTGGTCATATTTCTAGGCTTTTCTTTTTTTGTTGGTTTGCTGTTGTTGTTGTTTTGCTTTTCTTGTTTGTTTTCTTTTCTTGTTTGGTTTTGCTCTGTCTGCTGTTGTACTTGCTATTGTCTCTGCGTGTCTACCTAGAATAGATCGGCAGGATAAACAATCCAGAGGAGAAAACAACAGGAACAATGGTTCTGGGGGACATGGGAAAGGGGGAGGTAGGAAGGGCGGTGTCAAACAATACAGTGAAAAGGGAACAACAAGTAATCTAAAATAGATGACGAGGAGGGTGTAGGATGCCTGGTGGGGCTTGATCAAGGGCAATGTAGCCAAGAAAAATTAATGAAAGCTGAATGATGGCCAAACATGATAGTGGGGCAAAAGGAAAGTAAAAGGAAACAGAGGAAAGGACTAGAAGGCAAAGGACGTTTATAGAGGTCTAAATAAAGACATGAACATATTTAAATATGGTTATATAAAATGATAGGGAAATGGATCTATGTACATATTTCATAGTTTTAGTATTAAGATAGTAGGTGGACATTGGACCTCTAATCAAGTACTTCCTCAATGCAAGAACACTTTATTCTATTAAATTGGCATTCCGTGATGCTCACCTTCCAGATACGATCACTGAAGACAAATGGGTGCATAAGCAAATGTGGTGAAGAAAGCTTTTGGTGACAGGCTTTCAAAAAATATAGCGTCTGGGGTCTTAAAGCTTGAACAAGCAGCCATCTAGCTGAGAAGCAACAAAGCCCACAGGGAAGAAACACACCAGCCTGTGTGATCATGAGGTGTCTATGGGATCAGGTATCAAGTATTAGAAGACCCAGAACACACACGCACACAAGATCACATCAGTGTGAACGAGGGGAAGTGCTTGGACACCCAAAGCCCAACTGTAGACAATGGTCATCCTCTTACAGAACGGTCGCATCCTGTCTGGATGCAGAACAACACCGATGAAACTTACAACTTTCCTCTAGTTCTTTAATGTTACATACACACACACACACACACACAATCATGCCCCCATTTCTACCTTACTAATCCAGCTAGACCAGAGTATGTACACTAGTAGAGATAAGAGCTTGAACACACAGGACATCCAGGACAGATAAACCCCTCGGGACCAATAAAGAGAGTAGCCATACCAGGAAGGGAAGAGGAAGGTAGGGGGAGAAAGAGGGAACCTATCACAATGATCTAAATATAACCCCTTCCCAGGGAGACAGACAACAGAAAAGTGGGTGAAGGGAGACATCAGACAATGTAAGACCAGGAAAAATAATAATTTATAAATTATCAAGGGTTCATGAAGGAGGGAAGGTCAGAGACAGAGGAGGAAAAGTGAGGAACTGATACCAAGAGGTCAAGTAGAAAGAAAATGTTTTGAAAATGATCATGGCAACAAGTGTACAAATGTCCTTGACACAATGGATGGATATATGGATTTTGATAAGAACTGTTTGAGTCCCCAATACAATGATATTTTTTTTTGTGGGCATCACTGCCTCTGGTGGTCGTGGGCACTACCCAGCCGCCGCTGGATTTGAACCGCCAAGCCCGCAGGCTGCAGTTCCGCACTCAACCGCTTACGCCACCGGGGCTCAGCCCACAATGATATTTTTTAAAAAAAATAGAAAATATCCTTGCAACTTGGAAGCATACAAAGATTTCTTAAACTGAAAATACTGAATAATCTCTGGCCACATTTTTTGAGTGACCAATTGAACTTCATTAAAATCATATGTAACTTTTTAATGTAATAAGATTTTTCCATCATCCACAGCCATCTTCATTTCAATGTAAACATCTGTCATAGTGATTTGGTGGAAGTGGAAAGTATCCTAGATGAGAACCAGCAGGAAAAGAGAGGAAAATCAGAAGAAAAAAAAAAGATTCAAATATGGAAGAGGAAAAAGAAGGGTCATTAACTTACATGAATTATGCCCTGATACAGGCATAATCTGTCAAAAGGACCCTGTTGGTGTCATGGCAGTCCCATAAGTGCAGAGAAGATCTGCACCCCATAAGCCTCCAAGGCTGTGACTTTTCAGAAGCCGGATGTCAGATCTGTCTTCTGAGGTAACTTTGGGGGAGCTGAACCACACCTGGTGACTCATAGTCAAGCACTCAACCAGTAGAACCAACCAAGCGCTCTTCAGAAAGAACCACACTTCCAAGTACAATCTTCTACATGTAGGTTCTGTTCTTCAAATCTAGAAGCATCAATTTATAATGCAAATTGGTTATCTTCTTTCCTTAGGAGAAAAGTCTACATTTTACCTATTACCCAGTGTGGCAACCACCTAATCTGGGGTCAATGTGAGAAGTGTGTGGGGGTGGAGTCTAGCCTGTCAGTCTGGAGATAGCCAATGAGACCTCTGTGTGGGGATGGTCTTCTTCTCTGAGAATTCTGGGAAATGCGGTAATTACTTCTTGGAGGTGGGAGGACTTATCTCTCTCAGCTCACTTCCTTGGAGACACTCGACTGAAAAGATGTCTCCAGACAACTCTGAGAAGAGAGAAGCCACATGGACCTCCCCTCATGCAGGCAGAAACCTGGACCTACAGAAGCCATGCGGAGGCTCCTGACAGCATCGAGACACTTACAACACCACTGGATCCAGGACCACACTGGCTTGTGGTCGTTTCGCATTTAGCATCATTGCATGTGTTTCGTGAGTTTAAAGAAGACTTACAGATTGGTATCAGCCATATGGGCTAATATCAGATTTATGATCTTGGATTGAACTAAGTTGGGATGTTTTTTCTCAATATTCGATTGCTCTTGTATATAATCTCTTTCTTATACACACAAGAGTTTCTATGGATTTCTTTCTCTATTCTACCCAGACTAACACCCCCAGTTAAGGATGGAAGGACATTTATGAGGAGCTATAACTGGACATCTATTTTCAGAAATTTAAAAAAGAAAGGAAAGGAAATTTCCAAGACCCTCTGGGTCGCATATGGTCTAAGAGGATCAGATTGTGAGAGCTAAGAGCACAGTCCCACTCAACTCGCTGGTCATCCAGGGTGGGATGGAGCTGTGCTTCCTCTGGGAGCCACCCACGGGGGACTTCTGCTAGGGGAAAGGACCCACATTTGTCAACCTGAGCCTGAGTCATATTCAATTTCCCTATTTCTGGATTTGAAATAAAATACAGAAACACCAATTTTAAGTACCACTTCACACTGTACTCATACTAAGACCCTAGGATGATAGAAACAAAGGTGAAGAACACATGGCAGAATTTTGCAAGACCAACTACTGTCATTGCAAAACCCTTTTCTGAAAAGCATACAAGGTGCCTGCACACATGCCCCTCACCAGATAAAACATAAGGAATCAAACAAACCACGTATATGAGAAGAGCAATGGTAAAGGTCCATTTCATCATCCTAAACCCTGCCAGAGGCTGTCTGTGAAACAGATCATCAGCGGCTCATGTGCAAGTTCAAGTTGAAGCTGAAGAAAATGAGTTCATGAGAGGGAAAATGGAACCTTATGCTTTTCTCAGATGAATTTAGAGACCATGTCAAGAAGAGGTTTGACACATTGGACTAAAGACCAGATGAGCTGTGGGGTGATATCAAGGACACCATCTATGCAGAAGGCAAATGGTCACTGAAAATACGAGAAAGAAAGAAATGTCCCACATGGATGTCAGAAGAGACCCCGAAACTTACTCTTGAAAGTAGAGCGGCCAAAGCAAATCTAAGTAAAAGAGCTGAACTGAACATTTCAAAGGGCAGCTTCAGAAGGAAAAGAAAATCATTTAGAATGAAATGGGGCTGAGCCCCGGTGGCGTAGTGGTTGTGCGCGGGACTGCGGTCCACTGGGACGGAGGTTTAATTCCAGCAGTGAGGCTGGCCCTCCTACTCCCACCCCCGGAGAGCAGTGATGCCCAAAAAAAAAAAATGAAATGGGCAAACACTTGGAGTTCAAAACCCAAAAGGACAGAACATACTCAACATAGCTCAAGCTAAAAGAACCGAAGAGAAACGTGAGCCCCAATTGTAATATGGAAACAGTGTAGAAGCAACATATTGAATGACCGATGCAGGAAACCTCAAAAGAAGATGGAAGGAATACCAAGTGACTGTCCTAAAAGAATTGGTCAACATCCAATCTTCTCAAGGGTTAGTATATGATTAAGAACCGACGGTAGTGAGTAAAGAAACACAAGTTGCGCTGAAGGCATTAACTAAAAACAAGACTTCAGGAATTGACAAAATCCCAAGTGGAAGGTTTCAACAAGCTGATACAACTTCAGAAGCACTCACATGTCTATTCCAAGAATTTTGAAGGTCAGCTAATTGCCTGAGAGAGAGCCTTATTTGTGCCTAATCCAAAGAAAGGTGTCCCAAAAGAATGCAGAAATTATCAAAGGATGTCACTAATAATCACACGCAAGTAAGTTTTACTGAAAATAATGTTCCTTTAAAAGCAGCTCCTACAAATAGAGCTAGATTCAGACGAGGATGTGGAACAAGGTATATTGCTGCTGATGGATCTTAGCTAAACGCAGAAAATGCAGGAAAGATCTGTGCTTCATGGACTATACAAAGACATTGGACTATGTGGATTACACCCCGTGGATAACATTGTGAAGAATGGAAGTTCTAGAACATTTATTTGTACTCATTGTGGAACCTAAGCATAGACCAAGAAATGGTAAAATCAAGAAAGGTATGCATCAGGTTCGTATGCTTTCACTATACTTACTAAATCTGTAAGCTAAGAAAATACTCAGAAAATCAGACTGTATAGAGAGTTCTACATCAGTATTGGAAGGAAGCTAGTTAACAACCTTAGATATGCTGTTGACACAAACTTGCTTGCTAAAAGCAAAGGAAATTTGAAGCACTTGAAGATAAAAAATTATAGCTTTCAGGATAGATGATAATTCAATGTTGAGAAACCCAAAATCCTTACAACTGAACTAATAGGCAACATCATGATAAACAGAAAAAAATTGAAGCTATCAGTATTTCATTTATCTTAGTACCCAACATTCATGGAAATAACATTCAAGAAATCAAACAACTTATCCTTCAGAGCATTTTGAAATGTGTTACAGCACCAAAGCATTGGATGCCACCCAAGCTAACTAGTGTTTTTGTGCCTTGCTTATTGACAGGCATCCTTCTCAGAATCTTCTTCCAAAATAGACAAAAGTATGCCTTGACTGGAGAGGTGGTAAAGAAAATATGTATGCAGTGCTTCATCACAATTGAGGGCTACCTTCAAACTGATATCACATACCCTGCTGGACTCATGATCTATACACCAAGGCCATTCATTGTATCACAGCTGAAAAGGCAAAATAGAAGCTGTGCAACTCAAGGAAGATATTTGTTGGCACAAAGGGAATCTCATGGTGACTCATAGTCCAGATCCTCTCATTACAGAGAATGGCACAGTTGTGATTGAATTAGGAACCAACTTCATCAAATTCTTCAACACTGGCAATGTGTGTGCTGTGATTGTTGGGACTAGCATTGGCTGCGGTGGTGCAATCACCAACAGAGAGAGACACACCTTGGTTATTTTGATGTCGTGGATGTGAAGGATGCCACCAGCAACAGCTTTGCCCCCAGGTTTTCCAACATTTTTATCATTTGCAAAAGGGCTCAATAAAAACTTTTAATTTCCTTTCAACAACTTCATGCAGGGGAGCTGTGAATATTCAGTGCTAATGTTCAGAAGAATCTACTTTATCAAAAAAGGAAAGAACTCAAACGACATTGCATTAGGCAAATCTGCTACACAAGACCTCTTTAAAATGTTGAAGAGTGTGGATATCACTTTGAAGATTAAGGTGTATCTGACTCAAGAACATCTGATATTGTCAATGGCTTTGTATGCATGAATGTGAAAGCTGGACAATCAATAAAGAAGACCATAGAAGAATTTATGCATCTGAATTTGTGTGTTGGTAAATAACACTTAAAATACCATGAACTGGGGCTGAGCCCCGGTGGCGTAGTGGTTGTGCGCGGGACTGCAGCCCACTGGGATGGAGGTTCGATTCCAGCTCCACGGAGCAAAGGCTGGGCCTCCTACTCCCACCACCTGAGGGCAGTGATGCCCCCCCCCAAAAAAATACCATGAACTGATGCTCCCAAAAGAAACATAGGGCTTGGACTGAGCCCCGGTGGGATAAGTGGTTGAGTGCGGGACTGCAACCCACAGGCTTGGCGGTTCAAATCCAGTGGCGGCTCTCAGGAGCAGCACTGGGCAGTGCCCACGACCACCGGTGGCAGTGATAGCTGAAAGAAAGCAAGAAAGAAAGGAAGAAAGAAAGAAACATAAGGCTTGGTTAGAATAAAAGGGCTCTCTCTCGGCTGCCTCTCCTCCCTCAGCTCTTCTCCCCCTCCTCCCTGATCCCTTTATTCATACCCTCTGCTCCTCCTGAATTCTCTTTCTCCCTGTGGACCACCAAGTGGGGCTGAGGTGAGCATGCTACTATGGGGGAAATAAATATCATGAACTTCCAGGAGAACAACCAAATACGTCTTGGAAGAAGTAAAGTCAAAACAAGCACTCCTTAGAATGGAGGATTTGGGATTTTGTCTCAGGTACGTGGGTCATTGTTATCAAGAGAGATCAGTTCCTGGAGAAGATCGTCACTCTTAGTAAAAGAGAGAGTCAGCAAAAAAGAGGGAGACCTTTGTGAAGACGGACTGGCACGGTGCCTGAGACCATGGGCTCAAGCTATACAACAGCTGTGCAGCTGGCCCAGAACCAGGTGTCTTGCCCGTTGCATTTTGTGTTGCTATGAATCAGAGCGGACCCCGTGGTACCTGATAACTAACCCCTCACGTAGAAACTGGTGCTTGGTGTAAGACTGGAGTGGTGAGCGGTCCTCCGTTCAAAATGAATGTCATGGTCAGGAGAATGACCGATTCACCGTCCCACTTTGGGATTCCATTGTAAGAGACAGGCATAAAATCGAACCGGGAAGTTTGGCTTAAATTTGAGATGTTTGGAAGACAATGAATTCCTAAACCCTTGACTTCCACTTCTGGATGATAAAAGCTCTTTGGCTGGATCTCTATATTGAGTGGGTAAATAAAGGAGAGACTTTTAATATAAATTTAGATAAATAAAGGTTTCTCATCTTTCATCTGGAAATGCAGGGTGAGGAATCAAACTAAAAAAACTCAAACTCGGCTGAGCCCTGGTGGCGTAGTGGTTGTGTGCAGGACTGGGACCCACAGGGTTGGAGGTTCAAATCCAGGAGCAAGGCTGGGCTTCCTACTCCCACCAGGGCAGTGATGCCACCAAAAAAAAAAGACTCAAACTCCTTGAACTTGGACATTCCTCAGATGGCTCTTAAGTAATGGAGTGGTTGAACAGAGTAGGAAAAGGCTAAGAAAATGACTGAATAATAGTCTCCAGAAGGAGGAAAAGGAGTGGGGGGGGGGGTTGCCGGGCAGAACTAAGGGCAAGAGAATGACGTCTGTGTGACCCTGTGGTCTCACCCTCACATTTCCTTTCAGAGCAGCCCCAGCCCCGGGGCCAGGTACAATTGCCTCCCAACACACATCTTTACAGACACAGAGTTAATGCATCTGCAGACTTCCTGAACTTCTCCCAAGACAATGACCATGGAGAGGAGACTTCATCAGCGGTGAGCTCCAGAGCTTGACACTTGGACCATTCTCAATCCTTTGCAAGGAGGAATTTCCCCCCCTTTTCAGTCATATGAAATGTTCTAGTGGCATCATGAGGAACTGTGGAATAGGGGTTATACATTGGGCTCCTCACCACAGATCAGCGGTTCAAAACCACTAGTCGCTCATGAGAAAAAAAAGAAGGGTTTCTACTCCCATAGTTACAGACTAAGAAACTCACAGGGGCAGCTCGACCCTGTCCTGTAGGGACTCTTTGGGCCAGAATGGAGCCACTGGCAGTGAGTTTGAGCTTGAGCAGTGTTAGGGACTTGGGACAATTTCTCGAGAAAGTCAAGGCCCTGGAAAAGGACATGATATTTGGTAAATTAGAAGGTCATTTGAAGAGAGGGAGATTCTCCATGAGATGGACTGACATGGTGGCGGCAACACCGGGCTCGAACGTAAGCACCTTTGTGAGGAGGGTGCAGGCCTAGGCAGAGCTTTAGTCCGTCAACAGCAGCAGGGTCCCCGAGGGTTGACGTCAACTCAGTGGCACCGAATAGCAGCAGCAGTCTTCCCATCGAGTTCTCCAAAAGGAGGTCTTTGGAAACTCAAGAAAGTGACAGAGAAAAAGATGCATTCGAAACCAGCCTGGGAGTGTGGACAGGACAGGATTTACAGAGAAAGAGACGGGCATTTGAGTGTGGAAAGGAGGACACAGCTCCTCTCTAGAGCGTCACCCTGATGGGCAAGACCAGCACCTCTGGGGACTTCCTCGGTGCCGGCTACTTGCCTCGCTAGTGCCTGGCATGGGAAACACACGTCTTCCTCTTCATGCATGAAGGGTTCGAGACTCAGGCTCCTGAAATACTTTCCCAAGTATATCACAGGAGCAAGTACAGGCGCACAGTCCACCTCAGGTGTGCCGAGACTTGGGAGTCCACATTTACACACACACACACACACACGCCATAGACAGCCCCTGCAAAACAGGGGTGGAGACTCCCTTGCTGCAGGGCCTCTAACCTACTATGAGGGGGAGCCCTGTGTGAATAGGAGGTGGGAGGAGCAGTAGACCACAGACACGCAGCCTGCCCAGAGACTGGGAGCCTGAGACTTGCCCCGGCCCCTTCCAAATAAAGGAGCTGCCACCCCACTGTTGCCAGAGGATTGGGGACGAACCAGGACTGACACGTGTCCTGCCCTCAGGAGGAAAAGAAGGCCAATTCTCAGCAGATCCTCGAGAAACAGCTCAGCTCTGAGAGCAAGACCCACACGGGGATCTTCCAGGAGATGCAGGACTCCCTTTCACTCCAACAGGCCAGCTACACGATCCTGGCCGGACGCCTGCCCCCCAGAAAGAGTGAGTACACAGGGCCGAGGGGTCAGACAGTCACAGGGTCTCAGCCCAAGAGCTGGGGGAGTGGTCTAAAGGGACAGGGCTGGCACCTGGTAGGGAAGGAGGGCATGCAGTGTTCTCTGGGTACAGGGCACCTCCCTCGCCTTCTCCCTGCAATGGCCAGCAGGACCAGGAGTCCAGAGCAGCCGTCAAGGGGCCAGCCCTCAGGAAATTCTCTGATGGCAGGGCCCCAGGGATAGCCAGTCACGATGGAGGAGGAGCCCGGGGAAAAACAGCTGGGTGACAGGGGACAAGAAGAGGGCTGTGGGCACGTGTCACAGTGCACCAGACTGCGGGCACTCAGTTTACATTCAACTGGAGCCTGTCAAATCCTGGTCTGAGGCAGCCGGCTCTGTCGGTTAAAGCCAGGCTGAGGGCATGCAGTCATCCAGAAATGGTGCATTTAATACATGAAAGCCTTTGGTGAAGCAGATCCTTGTCCTTCATAAAGATTGTCCCTGCCCTAAAACAACCTCACAGTCTCTGATTTCTTAGTCTCCCCAGGAAAAGAACGTTGAACTTGCTGATATTAAGGGCAAGATCTAAGAGGAAAGACCTCACCTCTTCCCCTCCCTCAAATGCTGAAGCTCTTCCTGTCTCCCCAGAACTGCTGACAGTGGGAATTGCCTTTGGACAGCAGCCCCAGGACAGCGGCCTCCTGGACACCCTGCAGTCCCTGTTCCAGGGGCTCTCACAGCCTGAGCTGAGTGATGTGGTCGTGATGGCCCACCTGTTGGGTCCTGAGCCCAAGTGGCTCAGCCAAACCCTTGCCAATATCTCCCGCCTTTTCAAACCACAGATTGAGGGACAGAAGCTGCTTGTGGTCCAGGGTTCCCTGGGCGACACGCCTCTCAGCGCCCCTGCCCGCTCCGCCTGTGAGGCGCTGGGTTCCAGGCAGAAGACAGCTTATGGCCTCCTCATGCACTTTGCCCGCAGCCTCTCCAACTACTTCCTGCTGATAGGAGATGGGCGGGTTCACTGCGCCCCTAAATTTGTCCGTACTCTGTACTGGTCATTGCAAGCCTGGAAAGAGCAGCGTTGGGCCACCCTGGAGTTCTCAAGCCTGAGCTTCTCTGGGAAGGTGTTCCACGCCAGGGACCTCTCCCCCCTGGTCGCCTTCCTCCTCCTCTTCCAGGGCGTGCCCACGGACCGCCTTCTCTCTGAATTCCACCTTCTTTCAAACCAAAATGTCCCCATTCGTTTAAGCCCCTCTCTCTTCCACCACGTGGGTAATTATTCTATGTTGGAGGACATGTGCTTCTCCGTGGAGCAGGAAATGGTCTTTAATGAACCAGACAACCCCATTGGCAATGTCATTACGGACATGTTTGCTTTATTGAATACATTGCCACAAGACGCTTACACATTGGGTCAGGATCATTTTTTTACCCATGATCCTGTGAGAGGCAAGCATTTGATGGTGGTGATGGAAGATCCACAGAAAGTCACTCAAATAGAGGTGCTGACCGGCTCTGCCGAAGACAGAAAACACCATCTCCAGCTGGGACAAATCGAGCTGGGCTATGATCCCATGGGGGAGCCCAGAGACTGTGTTGGCTCTGTCCTGCTAGGGCCACTGGTGCAAGGGACTTTGGACCAAAGGGTGTTTTATGAAGAAGAAGATTCTGTAAAGAAGTTGAACTGTATACGTCTCCTGGTGTTAGCCTCCGAAGAGTCCTGGCTGGTGATTAGGGATATTGAAGTTTAGACGGCGTCTGAAGAATAGCGTTAGAAGACAACGTGGGTCAGGACTCTGGAAGGATCTAGTTTGGGAATGGAATCAGTTGTGTTGACAAGAATTAAAACTAGAAATTGTTCAAGCTAAGCTCATTCTTAGTAAGGCATAATGATGCCATTGTATTGAAATAGTTAATAAAGAAGTATCATATATGATTCAAACTGGGACACTTGAGGAGTGATAACGACTGCTAGGACTGCACTGGAACAACAGATAGAAACAGAAGTGTCCTGGGGGAGCTCAGATGTGCGGTCATCCTGGCTCCAGATTGTTATTTTTTAAGGTTTTAAAGATATATGATATAGTCAGTGTGAGACTGAGACAAGACTATATTCTTTGGGCCTCCACAGGTCATAGAGAAAGAGTCGTTACGTCCACAAACAGGCCTAACACCATTCTGCGGTCTTTCCCTGCAGAAACGACTGCTCTCCCCAGACTTGAGAAGTCTTGAAAGTGCCATGATCATGGGGGCGGATGGTTCTTTGGCTCTTTGTTTGTTTGTTTGTTTGTTTGTTTGTTTTTTGCATCACTGCCCCCTGGTGGTGGGAATAGGAGGCCCATATTGAACCTCCATCCCAGTGGTCCGCAGTCCCGCGCACAACCACTGCGCCACCAGGGCTCAGCCAGTTCTTCGACTCTATTTATAGATTGCAATCCTCAACAGATCAAATTTGAAACTTCACAGGAGCAAAGAAGCTTCTCTGGGACTCAAAAGCAAATGTCGCATGTATCCACGAATTCCCTAGAATTGTGTGCAAGATCATAGATTCCTAGGAGCACTTTTCTCAGAAGTAGAATTTGAAAGTGTTCCATATTTTACCTCAAGTTAAGCGTAGCTAAATCCACAGCTACTTATAGGAGGAAACTGTATGTAAAAATCTACATATACCCATTGGAAAGTGGTTAGAATCATATAATCCTTCCTCTGTTCATTCAGCAAGAGTTGAGTGGTATTTAAAACACGAATAATACAATGAAACAAATGTAAATGGCATTGAGAAGACTTTTAGAACAAACAAGCACTTTAAAGTATATGTGTGATGGCATACCAAAACCTTTGGGACAGAGCAAAAGCAGCGCTCTTAGAGCAGTTTGTAGCAATTCATTTACATATAAAAATAACAGAATCAGAATCAGCGCCTTCACCCAATCAGTATAGTCACCCTTCCACCACCAGGAGACAAGAAATAATAAAGATTAGAGCATAAATAAATGAATGGGAAAACAATAGCAAAAAACAACAAGACAAGAAGCCAGTTCCTTGAAAGATTAACAAAAAATGACAAACCACTAACAAACTTAGCAAAGGCAAAGAAAGAAAAGATGAAAATAGCAAGAATAAAATTACATGTGACATAAGTGTCAATTCTCTGTAATGGACTAAGTTCAGTGTAGTACCAATAAAAAGTACATGAGAGAGACTGCGCCCCGGTGACGTAAGTGGTTAAGCGGGACTGCAGCCCGTGGGCTTGGCGGTTCAAATCCAGCGGCAGCTCTCAAGAGCAGCACTGGGTAGCGCCCACAACCACCAGAGGCAGTGATGAACCTCCCCCCCCCAAAAAAAAAAAAAGTACATGAGAAATTTTGGTGTTTTGTTTCCACAGTTAGATCTTAAGGGGTAAGATATTTTCAGACAGTCAATTGCCTCTTACTAGAATATTGATTCTCCCATAGCATTAGAAAAGAAGACCTGGAACTATTTACAGGCTTTTTTCTTTTTTTGTCATTGGTGTTTTTGGTGCTGTTGTGTTTGCTGTTTTGTCATCTTTTGCTGTTTTGTTTTGCTCTGTTGTGTGTGTGTGTGTGTGCTTATTATTGTCTCTGTCTGTCTATCTAGATAAGATAGGTGGAAAAACAATCCAGAGGAGAAAACGACGTGACCAACAGTTGGGGAGCGGGGGGAGAGACACAGGAGAAGGGGAGGCAGCGGCAAGGATGTGGGTGTTAACAAACCCAGGGACAAGGGAACAACAAATGATCTAAAATAGATGGTGAGGAGGGTATGGTATGCCTGGTCGGGCTTGATCAGGGGAATGTAACTGAGAAAATTTACTGAAACCTGAATGAAGGCCAAGCATGATCGTGATACAAGAGGAAAGTAAAAAGAAATAGAGGAAAGAAGTAGGAGGCAAAGGACCTTTACAGAGGTCTAAATAGAGGCATGGACATATGCAAATATATTTTTATAGAACAATACGGAAATAGACATCTGTACATATATTTATAGGTTTAGCATTAAGGTAGCAGATGGACGCTGGGCCTCTACTCAAATGCTCTCTCAATGCAAGAACACTTTGTTCTAACAACTGACATTCCAGGATGCTCACCTTCCAGATACAATCACTGAAGATAAAATGTTTGCATAAGCAAATGTGGGGAAGAAAGCTGATGGTACCCAGCTATCAAAAGATGTAGTGTCTGGGTCTTAAAGCTTGAAGACAATCAAGCTGTCATCTAGCTGAGGAGCAACAAAGTCTACATGGAAGAAGCACTTCAGCCTGTGTGATCATGAGGTGTTGATGGAATCAGGTATCAGGCACCAAATACCTGGAACAAAAAAAAATCATATAATTGTGAATGAGGAGGTGTGTGGAGTGGAGACTTAAAGTTCATCTATAGACAATTGGTCATCCCCTTACAGAAGGGTCACAGAGAGGAGATGAGCCAGTCTGGGTGCAGAATAGCACTGATGAAACCAACAACTTTCCTCTGATTCTTTAATGTTTCCTCACCTCCACTACCATGCCCCATTTCTACTTTACAAATCCAGCTAGCCCAGAGCATGTACACTGGTACAGCTAAGAAATGGAAACACGGGGCATCAAGGATAGATAAACCCTTCAAGACCAATATTGAGAGTAGTCATACCAGGAGGGCGAGGGGAAGGTGTGGAAGAAAGAGGAACCAATCACAACGATCTACTATAACCCCCTCCCAGGGGAATGGACAGCAGAAAAATGGGTGAAGGGAGACATCAGAGAATGTAAGACATGGAAAAATAATAGTAATTTATAAATTACCAAGGGTTCATGAGGGAGGGAAAGAGGGAGGGAGGAGGGAGAAAATGAGAAGCTGATACCAAAGGCTCAAGTAGAAAGCAAAGGTTTTGAGAATGATGATGGCAACATCAACAAATGTACAAAGGTGCATACTTACGTGGCAGGGGAGATACCATGATTACGAAGGTGGTTTTCCCAGGGCAAGGCTTATCCATTGCCTTCCTGGTGTGCTGACCCCTGCAATTTCCCCAAATGTGGGAAACTTGACTGCATAATTTGTGGTAGTGGGGGACTGCGTTCGAGCTCTCCCCTGCAAAAACAAACAAACAAAATGTACAAAGGTGCTTGACACAATGGATGGATGGATGCATGGATGGATGGATGGATGGATGGATGGATGGATGGATGATGATGAGTTGTACTAGTCCCCAATAAAATGATTTTTTTTTAAAAAGAAAGAAAATGATGATGGCAACAAATGTACAAATGTGCTTGACACAGTGGATGGATGTATGGATTGTGATAAGAAATGTACAGGTCCCAAATAAAATGATTTTAAAAACAAACCAAAAAGAAATGGCTCAGGATACAGTTCTTTCATCAGAACAACTTCTTCTGAACCATGCTTGAAGGAAGGTCTCCCTGTTCCTTGGGTCTGGTCCAGGATGGACTTTGCCCTATTTGAAAAGCATTACAAAACTTTCTAATTCCACTGATAGTTGTCCAGAGCAGATGTTTTCAACCATTCTCATGCAGGGACCCTTTCATACAGTTCCTCATGGGTGATAATCCCCAACCATAAAATTATTTTCATTGCTATTTCATAACCATAATTTTGCTCCTATTACGAATTGTGATGAAAATATCTGATACACAAGATGTGTTTTCACTGTTACAAATTAAACATAATTAAGCACCATGATTAATCCCCAAAACAATATGTAATTATATATTGTGAAATATTTCTAATGGAAAATAAATGAAATGACAAAATAATAATAATTTATAAATTATCTGGACTCATGGGAGAGGAGAGAGTGGGGAGAGAGTGGGAGGAAATGAGCATATACCAGGGGCTCAAGTAGAAAGCAGGTGTTTTGAGAAAGATGAGGGAGACAAATGTACAAGTGTGCTTGACACAATGGATGGATGTGCAGTTTGTGGCCAGAATACCAAGTGTTCTTCTTCTCACAGTCAACCCATGAAAGCCCTAGGATGATACTTGTCCCCAATCGAGCACAAGGACGGTCTAGGACAAGAGCGTGTTCCACTGTGCATGGGTTCCCATCACCCAGGGGCTCTCTTAGCAGCAATGACAACTCTCATGGGCTCACAATTTAAGGAGGAAATACAGAAACATTTAAAAGCCACAATCCAGATGTAACTGTTTGTGTGGTAAGCACTGAGCAAAGGTAAAGTTATCAATGTTAGAGTTGATTTTAAAAGTTTCCTTTTTAAAAAAAATGATACTCGGCTGGGCCCCGGTGGCATAGTGGTTGTGTGTGGGACTGCGGCCCACAGGGTTGGCGGTTCAAATCCAGCAGCAGCTCTCCAGGAGCAAGGCTGGGCCGCCTACTCCCACCAGGGAGGAGTGATGCCCACAAAAAAATGACATTCAAGTTGAGCGCTATACGTGTTTTCTCTTGCTATAGAGCAAATTACCATACACTCAGTGGCTTAAAACAGCACACATTTACTATCTCATCATTTCTGTGGCCCATACCCAGGTTAGGTGGGTCTCACCAAGCTGAAATCAAGGTGGTGGCTCAGATTGTGACCTTCTCTGAGACTCAGACTCACCTTCCAAGCTTACCCAAGTTGCTGACAGAATGTCTTCACTCTTTGTGGTTGCATCCAGGACTGAGGTCCCATTTTCTTGCAGCTGCCATTTACTTTCCACTCCCCAAGGCCTCCCTTTCACAGCATAGTAGATTATGTCTTCCAAGGCTCTGAATACAGACTTCGATCCTCCTGAGAAAATAGATTCTTGTTTTCTCACACCAGTTGCCTGTGGAACTTAGGTTTCATCAATAATCTCTCTAACACAAAGAATTACATCGTGTAACCTAACGAAGGAAGTAGCCATCTCATCAGATTCACACATTCTGCCCACATTCAGTGGCAGGAGATCATAGAGTGCTAAGGATTGAATTATGTTTTCTAAAACCATGTGTTGAGACTCCTAAACTTTATTTGTCAGAATCCACTCAACAGTCGTAGACATGCCTGCAGGTGCAATCTCAGTTGGCTATGGGATTCTTTGTGCTGTTAATGAGGGTATGCCAGTGCAGGGATACCTTGAATGGATCGCTTAGGAGGTTGAAGAGGAGCGGTAGGCATGGACAGCAAAGAGGCACAAAAGAGGGAGGATGGATGACATGCAGAGTGCACCAAGATACAGAGGAAGAGACACTGGAGGAGAGAAGGATTTATTTCCTTATTACTCAGAGTGGACAAAGAGAGGCTTCACCTGCAGCCAGGGCTCCGAATACAGACTTCTACCCTCCTGAGAAAATAGATTCTTGGACTGAGCCCCGGTGGCATAGCGGTTGTGCGCAGGACTGCGGCCCACTGGGACGGAGGTTCAATTCCACTAGTGGGGCTGGGCCTCCTACTCCCACCACCTGAGAACAGTGATGCCCAAAAAAAAAAAAAAAAAGAAAATAGATTCTTGTTTGCTCACACCAGTTCCCTGTGGGACTTAGGTTTCATCAATACTAGGAACCAAAGACACAGGGCGTGTTTGCCAGAGGATGGGAATCTTAGAGGGGCTGTTAGAATTCTATCTACCAAAATCTGAATATTAGTTAAAATAGCCTCAGTGAAGCATAGATTCAGGAGAAAAAGTTCTAGAAAGGGGGCATGGTATTTATAAAAACCATGGAAGCCTCTAGAAGCATATTGCTCTAGTGGCATGATTGTTCAAGAAAAATGGAAAAGCCCATCAACAGTAAAATGGATAAATAAACTCATAAGGGAATACCATTAGACAATAAAAATGATGAATCTGGGAAGCATTTCATAACATGGATGATGTGGAGAGCATTATACTGACGGTCATTTTGAAGTGTGCTTGAGGCTGGCTGTCAGCAGCTACGATGCCTCCATCCCTGGCTCATTCATCAGTGCAAGTCACCAGAGTGATGACAAAAAACGTACATAGTTAATTGCATTCTGTTGTGTAATATGGACTCATTTGGTGATGCAAGGTACATTGTACATGCAAAGAATTTTCAATGCATTTGTGATAAATGTAATATAAACAAATACAATCTTCTGCATTTTTGTAGTTGGTGGATCATTTTGACTTGATCATTTTTTTGGGAGGGGGGGGCATCACTGCTCTCCGGTGGTGGGAGTAGGAGGCCCAGCCCCACTGCTGGAATTGAACCTCCGTCCCAGTGGGCCGCAGTCCCACGCACAACCACTACGCCACCGGGGCTCAGCCCAACTTGATCGTTTTACAAGTAGTTCACATGCTGAAAAAGTGTGAGCACCCCTGAACTAGAGGGTAGATGCATAGGAATTTGGGTGAAGGGGAAGACAGTGTCTAATCAGAGGGAGGTTGACAAAAAGTGGAGATAAAGAAAGACACCACAAGAGTGCAGGAAGTAAATACTATTATATCCACAATCCTGCAATAAACGGATCTATACTGAAAGTACCATGGACTGCTACAAGGAGATGCTGATCGGTGATGGAAGAAGTAGGACCATTGGGGGGAAAGGTAGAGTCTCCTGGGAATGAGGTGGTGGCTGGATCACCTTGAGGAATGGAGGATGCTACGTCTATCCCCAGTGACCCTGCGAGACCACTTCAACAGTGTGTGTCTGTGAACAGTATTGGAGAATATTAATGCCTCAAAGCCAGAACATCATGTCTTCTCACAGTCTCAAGAGGGTCTTAAATCATGTTTCTTTGGGAAACACATTATGTATTTGAGGAACAAAATGAAGTCTGCAGTTGCAAGATCAGCCACCATTGGATCAATGGGGTAAGATTTCCCCACAAAGTTCTCACAGGACAACAATTGCTACCCTTGAACAACGAGCAGGTCTTCTCATACTGTGATATCAGAGACTGAAAAGAAATTACTCCAATGCTATGGTGGTTACATAATCTGGTGTCAATTTGAGGATTCAGAGTGAAGGGGTGGATTTTAACCTGTCAATCAGGTAGTAGCTTGATGACCTCATTTGGAGGCGCTGGGATAAATGACTCCCTGGAGACAGGACACAGGCTCACTCCCTGGGAGACATCCCTGAGGAGAAGCCACATGAACCTACCATAACACAACCAGAAGCCTGAGAGCTGGAGAAGTCACATAGAGACCCCTGTCAGCACTGAGATGTTTACAATGTCACTGGATCCACAAGACTTCTCATCCACTGGTCTGGGGTCTTCCTGCATGCAACATCCTTGCATGTGTTTTGTGAGTCTGAAAAGGAACTTAAAGATTGGTATTGGACATGTGGACTAATATGAGACTTATGGACTTGATCTAGACTGGGCTGGGGTGTTTTATCAATATTCAAATGCTCTTATACACAAAGCTCCTACACACACACATACACGTATGACCAGAGTGCTCCACAGAGGCAAGGAAAGTGAGACTTCCTCTTCTGTGGACACATTGTCAGGCGATACCTGTCCCTGGAGAAGGACATCACGCTTGGTGGAGTAAAGGGGAAGCAAAAATGAGGAAAACCATCAAGGAAATGAATTGACAGGGGGCTGCAACCATGGGCTCAAGGAGAGGAACAATTGTGCAGGACCAGACAGTGTTTCATTATGTTGTGCTAAAGGTATCTATGGGTCAGAACCAACTCAGTGACACCTAATTATAACACCAGCTAGATAAAAGAGAGACACGAAGGCTGAAGGAATGTGGGAAGAAGAATGGACCAGTGCTCCTGAATAGATGTCGCTTTGACAGGAGGTACTTCCTTCCACATGTGTTTAAAACTTCTTAGCCATCCTCAAAGACATTGAGGGAATGAGTCACTGGGCCTGGGGGTTCAGGACCATAGTCTTGGGAGACACCGAGGTCAATTTGTGGAACGTGGTTCAGAATGACAGTGATCTCAATTTTACTTTGGTAAATAGCAACCGGGGTGCAAGCGTAAGTCGCTTCCCGTCCTGAGGAAAGTGGAGTGAAGAAAGTCAAAGACAAATGGAGCCAGTTAGTGCAATGGACGAATGGACCATGCAGCCATCAGCCTCCATGATCCTGAAGCCATAAGAACTAGATCCTATAGTCCTTCTTCAGCTCTGGAAATGAACTCATCCTGATTGCTCAGTTTTCAGCCACACAATTGGCAGGTCTCTAGTATGGCAGAGGTATGCCTCCCTTAGAATAGCCCACCATTTGGAATCCAAAGGGCATTACTGATCTGAGGGTGAAGGTCAGAAGAAAAGTAAACGCCAACAAAGGGATAAGGGATGTTAGATGGTGGGGATTGGAATCAAGGGCATGAAACAAAATATGTATGAATTGTTGAGCTCTGTAAACCTCCTCAGAGTTAGAAAGAAAAGAAAGAAGAAAGGAAGGAAGGAAGGAAGAAAAAGAATGGAAAGAAAGAGAAGGGCAGGCAGTGTCGCCAAAGGTGGAGTCTGTCACCATGTAAGACAGACAGAGTAGAGAAGGACCTTTTCCTTTAGGGAGGCTGGAAACACCAGTGTGTTTTATTCGAAGAGAAATTGGCTCTGAATTCCTCAAGGGAAAGGCTGTGTCTCCTGAGTTCTGTGTCCTAAGTGCGAACAGTGCCTGATAAACACAGTGGGTGCTCAGTCAGGGCTCTGGGTGAGTTTTCAAGTCTTACTTCTCTGGGTTCCTGGGTGGTGCAAAAGATTAACGGGCTACCTCCTGAAAAGCTGGCCTGCACTGACAGGCACTCTGAAGAAAGGCCTGACAATTTCTTTCCCCAAAAGTCAGCCACTGAAAATCCAAGGAAGCACCATTCGGCTCTAACACACTGCGGGTGGCCAGACAAGGCTGGAGTCCACAGGAACCAGTCAGCTGAACATGACAGCATCGATCCACCTGTGGATGAGGAAGTTCGGAGAAGGTGCGGCAGTCTAGCAAAAGAAACTCCCTGTTTGTCAGCTGCTAAGTAACTTGCCGTTCCTCCCTCCCATCTCGGAAAGTTGACTGCTAGTTGACCTGAAGCCATAAGAACTAGATCCTATAGTCCTATTCCCCCTCCCCTTATGGGAAAGTCTCTGTGGGTGATTAATTTTGGAATGAACTGCCATGTGCTGGACACTACAATTAGTTTTGATGATTCTTCAATATATCGTTTGTTCTGATTCATTATGGTCCCCTTGGGTGTTGTCATCTGAACAGTGTAGGCTTCTTGTCATGAGAAGTAAAATGTTACAATATAATCTTGTTAGGGTAACTAGGATGTAGTAATCAATGTTGGAATTGTTTGTCTTTTGATAAGGAATGTACCTTGCAATGCATGTGTACTCTTCTTAAAGTTAGAGTTACGGTAATCCATTAATTTTGCCTTCTGCTTCTGTTCATGCTTGCTTGAACCCTTGACAGGTGATACATGAGTTTTTTGGCCTTAAAGATGGACTGAGATGTGGACTCGGGACTGCAATCAAAGAATCTCTTTTTAGATTCTAGCAGTCTGGTGATAAGTGAATAAAGACTCTTGTAAATTATCAAGACATTAGAGTGGCTGTCATTTATTCGAATCTACAACAAAGGTAAGGAGTAAGGTACCCTGCGTCACAGACCCAGTGAGCGGTGGGGCCGAATTTCTAGTTTGCTCCAGTGGGACTCCCAAGCCCACGCCTCCAAGTCTGAGGAGATGAGAAGCAGACCAGGAAGCTGCTGAGGGACCACGGTGCCCTACAGTGACTCACACCAGTAGCTTGGAAGGGCATTGACAAAAGCCCCATTGACGTGGGGTCCACTCCTACTGAAATGGACTTTTGAAGCAGAGTAGAGCTGCACCCACGGGGTTTCTAATGCTGTCTCCATGGCAGTGCATTTGATTTGACTTTGAGAACCGTTAGGAAATTGCCACCGCGAGGATACAAGATCAGCAATCAAAAGTCTATCGGACTGCTGTACACATCAGATAAGATCACAGAAGAGGAGATTTAAAACAGAGGTACTCGGCAGAGCCCCGGTGACGTAAGTGGTTGAGTGCGGGGCTGCAGCCCACGGGCTTGGCAGTTCAAATCCAGCGGCAGTTCTCAGGAGCAGCGCTGGGTAGCGCCCACGAGCACCAGAGGGCAGTGACGCCCCCCCCCCAAAAAAAAAAAAAAACAATGAAAAAGAGGTACTCTTCACAATAGCCACGCACAAATTGAAATACCTAGGGACATACCTGATTAAAAGAACAAAAGATCTATATGATGAAAACTACAGAACACTATTACATGAAACCAAGAGTGACTTCAACAAATGGAAGAATAGCCCATGCTCGTGGATCGGAAGACTCAATATAGTAAAGATGTCAATTCCACCCAAGGCACTATATAAGTTTAATGCAATTCCGATACAATTACCCTCATCTTTCTTCAAAGAAATGGAAAAAATGATTACCAACTTCATATGGAAAGGGGAAAAGCCCTGTGAAGAAGAAAGACACCAGGCAGTGATGCCTAAAATAAAAAAGAAGAAGAAGAAGAAGAAAAAAGACACCATGGGAGGGCTTGCTTTACCTGATTTTAGCACATACTATACAGCCACAGTGGTCAAAACAGCATGATATTGGCATAATGATAGACACTCAGACCAATGAAAAAGAATTTAAAATCCAGAAATAAAAACATCAGCATACAGACAACTGATCTTGGATAAGGCACCAAAAAAATATCAAATGGGAAGCAGACGCCCTTTTCAACAAATGGTGCTGGAAAAAATGGATATCTACCTATAAAAAAAATGAAGCAAAACCTTTACCTCACTCCATGCAGTAGAATAAACTCAAGGTGGATCACAGACCATGAAGTAAAACCCCAAACTATTACGGGCATCAATGAGGGAATTGGGACCAACCTGAAAACTTTGGCACAGGGATTACATAGGCTATCAGAAATAGGGAAAGATAGAAACACCGAGGAGGCTCAAATAGACAAGTGGGATATACTGAAGATAAAACACCTGTGTATATCTAAAGAATTCACCAAGAGAGTAATAAGAGAACCCATGGAGTGGGAAAACATCTTTAGCAATGACAAATCAGATAAAGGCCTTCTTACTAAAATCTACAATATCCTGATCACTTCCAAAAAGAGCAAAACTAACTGCCCACTGAGGAGGTGGGCAAAGGACATGAACAGAAGTTTCACAGAGGCAGAAATCTGAATGACCAATAAACATATGAGAAAATGTTCCTGATCATTAACCATAAGAGAAATGTAAATCAAAACAATAATGAGATACCATCTAACACCTTCAAGGATAGCCCAATTCAAAAAAATAAGGAAGCAGTAAGTGTTGGAGAGACTGTAGTGAGATAGGAATTCTTTCTTTTCCTTTTTTTGGGGGGAGAGGCATCACTGCCCTCTGGTGGGAGTAGGAAGCTCAGTCTTGCTCCTAGAGAGCTGCTGCTGGATTTGAACCGCCAACTCAGCGGGCCGCTGTCCCGCACACAACCACTATGCCACCAGGGTTCAGCCTGAGATAGGAACACTTATCCACTGCTGGTGGAGCTGTAGGTATGTACCGCCACTATGGTACTCAATTTGACATCATCTAAAACAGATGAAATTGAGCTACCATATGACCCTGCCATTCCCCTACTGGGCATATACCCAGAAAAGGCAAGCAACAAACCACAACCAGACATCTGTGCTCCAATGTTCATCACAGCACAGTTGGCAATCTCAAAGAGTTGGAAGCAGCCCAAATTTCCATCAACTGACGAATGGATTAAAAAGCTGTGGTACATACATACAATGGAGTAATATGCATTACTGAAAAGCAGTGATGAATGCATGAAACACATCAGCGCACGGGAAGAACTGGAGGAAATTATGTTAAGTGAAGTTAGCCAAGCACAAAAGGACAAGTACAACATGAGTCCACTGAGGTAAGATTAATTTTTTAAAAAATGCAAAAAGGGGGCTGAGCCCCAGTGGCATAGTGGTTGTGTGTGGGACTGCTGCCCACTGGGATGGAGGTTCAATTCCAGCAGTGGGGATGGGCCTCCTACTCCCACCATCAGAGAGCAGTGATGTCCAAAAAAACAAAAAATAAAACAAAAAAAATGCATAAAGGGGTATCGGGAAAAAGTTACTATATACAGAAATGCCTGGGGAGAGGCCCATGTAGTATGGCAGGGGCCAGACCAAATTCAGGGCTACATATAGTAGCCAACTGGAGTGGGAGGGCGGGGGTGGGGCATGGGGCAGGTGGTGGTGTGTAGAGAGGGAATGGGGTATTAACCCACCCAAGGGGAGTGTATTGTTTATATCTCCATAGGGAAAGAAGGACCAAACTTAAACCCGGTGATACAGGATGTGAATGTAGTGTGAGGGCATGGAGTGTGGCACCAATGGAGGGGACTGAGCACACAACCCCAATCCCAAACCACAGGGGCAGCTGCCTCTCCACCAGGGAGATTGCCTTGGAGGTCAGGACTGAAGCTGCTGCTTGGGGAGTGAGAGAGGCCTGACCAGAGCAGATGAGAACAAATGAAGGGGGAGGAAGAGAAAATGGAGCGCATCCTGTCCCTCCAAGCCTTCAGGATGATATTCCCACTTAGAACAGCTGATGCACAAAAAGGAACATATGGCCATCCCCACTATGAAATATGGCTACCCTTGCTGACTCAAGGCTTTTCAGGGTCAACAATGGACAAACAGGGTCAGGATTATACCCTGTCTGACACAATCACACCAGGGCAAAACACTAAGGGTGTGCAATAGAGCATGGAGTTCCAGATGGAGTGACAAGAATATACTTTGGGGCCAAGGTGTGGCACCTATCCGACTCAACCAGGAGACATTCCTGGAGGTCAACAAACAGACCTTGAACTATTTACAGATTTTTATATTATTTTTTTATTTTTTACATATATATAGGGCATGGGGGGGTTGCTGTTATCATTGTTTTATTTTCTTTGGTGGCTTCATTTTAGGATGCCTTTTTGGGGTACATAGTGTTACCTCTGCAGGTCTATCTAGATAAGACAGGCTGGAAAAATAGTCTGCAGGCAAAAACAATGGGACTGATGGTTCCGGGGCAGGGGACGTGGGAGAAGGGGAGAAGGGGAAAAGGAGGTAGTGTTGACAAGCCCAGGGGTAAGGAAATAACAACTGATTCACAATCAGTGACAAGGTGAGTGAGAAAAGTCTGATAGGGATTGATCAAGAGTAATGTAACAGTGAGAAAACACTGAAACCCAAATGGAGGTTGAGTATGATAGTGGGACAAGAGAAAAGTAATACAAAATAGAGGAAAGAAGTGGGGGGCAAAGGGCATTTATAGAGGTTTAAATACAAGCATGTGGGGCTGAGCCCCGGTGGCATAAGTGGTTGAGTGTGGGACTGCGGCCCGTGGGCTTGGCGGTTCAAATCCAGCAGCGGCTCTCAGGAGCGGCACTGGGTAGTGCCCACGACCACCAGAGGCAGTGATGCCAAAAAAAAAAACCCTCATAAATACAGGCGTGTACATAGGTGCATATATTTATATGTGATGATGGGAAATACATCAATGAGCAAATACTTAAAGGGTTAGTAGTAGAACAGCAGATGGGCATTGGACCTCCACTCAAGTACTTCCTCAGTGCAAGAACATTTTGTTCTATTAAATTGGCATTCCATGATGCCCACCTTCCTGACCCAATCACTGAAGACAAAAGTGTGCATAAGCAATGGTGGTGAAGAAAGCTGATGGTGCCCGTCTATCAAAAGATGTAGTGTCTGGAGTCTTAAAGGCTTGAAAGTAAACAAGCAGCCATCCAGCTCAGAAGCAACAAAGCTCACATGGAAGAAGCACACCAGCTTGTGGAACAACAAGGTGTCAAAGGGATTAGATATCAGACTTCAAGAATTAAAAATCATAACATTGTGAGCTCACTTTCCTGATATGATCGTTGGCAACAAATGTGTGCATAAGCAAATGTGGTGAAGAAAGCTGATGGTCAGCTGAGCCCTGAAAGCACAATGGTTGTGTGCGGGTGGGCCGATGGTTCAAATCCAGCAGCAGCTCTCCAGGAGCAAGGCTGGATTTCCTATTCCCACCAGTGCAGTGATGTGGGGGGAAAAAAAACTGATGGTGCCCAGCTATCAAAAGATATAGTGTCTGGAGTCTTAAAGGCTTGAGTAAATTAAGCGGCCATCCAGCTCAAAAGCAACAAAGCCCACATGGAAGAAGCACACCAGCCTGTCTGACCACGAGGTGTTGAAGGGATCCGGTGTCAGGCATCAAAGAACTAAAACTATATCATTATAAATGAGAGGGAGTACAGATTGGGGACCCAAAGCCCATCAATAAGTGAAGCGACATCCTCCTACAGAGGGGTTGCAGGGAGGAGATGAGCCAATCAAGGTACAGTGTAGTAACAATGAAATATGCAACTTTCCTCTAGTTTTCAAATGCTTCCTCCCACCATCATGATCCCAATTCTACCAGAAAAATCCAGCTAGAGCAGGAGATGTACACTGGAGTCGGAAAGATGGGGAATTTAAGATAGATGTTCCCTCAGGACTAGTGGTAGGAGTGATGATACTGGGAGGGTGGAGGTTGGTGGAACAGAAAGAGGGAACCAATTTCAGGGATCTACATATAACCTCCTCACTGGGGTATGGACAACAGGGAAGTGAGTGATGGGACACATTGGACAGCATATGATATGAAAAAGCAATAACAATTTGCAAATTATTAAGGGTTGATGGGGGAGGAGGTGGTGAGGGAGGGAAGGTAAATATGGGGAGCTGGTACTGGGGTCCTAAGTGCAGGGAGGATATTTTAGAGTGATGATAGCAACAAGTGTGCAAATGTGGTCTGCATACAATTGATGTATGTATGGATCGTGATGGGAGTTGTATGAGTTCCCAATAAAATGTTTCATTTTTAAAGGGGGGGGCGGAGCTTATACCAAAGCCCCAAATGGAAAATATTTGGAAATGAATACGGCAGCATGTGTACAAACATGCTTGATACAGATGATGTACTCTTACTCCGGTTTCTCTTCAGATCGCATAAATCTTTCGCCTTTTACCAATGACGTGTTGAATGCTATACGAGCTGTAAGAGCCCCCAATAAGAACATTGAAAAAAATTAAATTAACCTGAAGAGAAAAAAATAAAAAAGAAAGAAATTACCACCGCCTTCTTCCATCGAGTGGGTCCCAACCCCTAACCTCCGTATTGGGGGCAAAAAGGACCACGCCATGAAATTACCACGTCGTTGTGCATCCCTGAAAGAGATCCCAGCGGCCCGTGGATCTACACGGCGATTCATCTGGCGCCCTCCGGCTCCAGGGCGGCCACCTCTGCTTTTAGAGCCCCGGGCCACAGAGATTCCCAGGCCTGCCATTTGGGGTGGTGCTACATTCTGCAGAAGTCCCGATTGGACCGATTGGAGCACAAGCGGATCTCCAAGTGGCGGGGGCCGGGCGGTGGGAGGGGGGGGGAGGGGTGCCCCGATCGGGGGTCGGCACCGCGACTCCCGCGGGTGCGGCCCGCCGGGCTCCGAGAGGGAGGAAGCAGGGGCGGGGCGCACAGCGACTCTGCACCCCCCCACCCCGGGCCCCGCCCCAGCCGCGCTCCGCGGCGCATTGTGGGATCCGTCCGCTGGAGTGCTGGTGGAGGACGCTGCGCCCGATCATGGGGATCCAGCCGGTGAGACCCTCCCTCCACGCCGCACCCCTGGGCCCCGCCTCGGCCGCCTCTGGGGGCGCATCCCCGCCCCGGGGCTCCCACCGCAGACCCCGCCCCCGCACGGCTCTGGACCCGCCCTGGATGCCCCGGCCGGGTACCGCTCGCTTCTCCCGGGTGGGGACCCGCCTGGGTGGACTCCTCTGAGCCAGGCGGGCTCCCGCCCGGGAGCTCGAGGTCGGCACCTTCGGGGCGCCTGCGGGCCGGGGACGGTCGCCACCCAGGCCCCCCGAGCGCTTGACCAGCCCGGCGGTCCTGCTGCCGCCTCTGCCCGCAGAGCTCGGTGCTGCTGACCTCCCTGGGGGTGGGGCTGCTGTCTCTGCTGGGCCTGGCCCTGGGCTCCTACCTGATTCGGAGGTCCCGCCGGCCGCGAGTCACTCTCCTGGACCCGAATGAGAAGTACCTGCTGCGACTGCTCGACAAGACGGTGAGCTGGGGAGGGAGGGGCCGGGGTGGCGGAAAGCGGCAGAACTTCCCCGGGTGTGAAGCGGGCAGCACCCAGGACAGCATCTGAGGGGTAGGGGAAGCCCCCCCGCGGGACCTGGTGGCACCCGTCCAGCTGGGTCATCCACGTTGTCATCTGCCCTTCAGACTGTCAGCCACAACACCAAGAGGTTCCGCTTTGCGCTGCCCACCGCCCACCACATTCTGGGGCTGCCAGTGGGTAAGAAAGTGTGGGACGGCGGGCGGCCAGGCATTTCCCTTTTACAGTTCCCACCTTGGCCCCTCTGGGGTGTGGTTCCTGCGCCCCCATACTCAGCATGAGGAGCTAGGACCACTCCCCTGAGCAAGCGCTGACAGGTTTCCCCATTGCCCCAGGGGTCCTCAAACTTTTTAAACAGCGGGTCAGTTCACTGTCCCTCAGACCGTTGGAGGGACTAGAGTTAAAAAATAAATAGATAAGTACTATGAACAAATTCACTGCTGCCCGGGTTGAGTCAGCTGCTAAGCAGGGCAGCAGCGGTGACAAAAGCACCCAGCAGAGGGGATAAATGTCTCCAGCAGGCCACATGTGGCCCACGGGCCGTAGTTTGAGGACCCCTGGCCCAGACCCTCAACTCATCTGCTTTCACTAAGGTCCAGGCAGTCATGGAGAAGTTTTTCTCAGGAAGGACTTAGAAGGAAGGCAGGCTCAAAGAAGTGAATCCTCCTGCCTGGTAGTTCCTGGGCTGCAGTTCTCTAAAACTTCCCTGCGGGGTTTGAAAGCGGGAAGGAGCACAGCAGATGCACGTGCCCCCCTCACCAAGCTCCCTGCCTGATTCCCCAGGCCAACACGTGTACCTGTCTGCCCGAATCCACGGCAGCCTGGTCATCAGGCCGTACACTCCTGTCACCAGTGATGAGGACCGTGGCTATGTGGATCTTGTTATCAAGGTAAGGCAGTTGAAAGGAACTCCCAGGATCTCTCTGTACCACCCTTAGCAGGATTTGTGGAAACATCCCAGATGTATTTGATAGCAAGAGAAGGCGTGTCCTCTGTTGCTCTGAACAAAGTGTGTGGTGGGGGCAAAGACAGCAGGCACGTAGTCCGTGCTTCAGCCACCAGCTTGTGGGCTGCTCAGGCTGCAGGGAGCTCAGACACCAGTGACATTCCAAATAAGACATTGTCCATTATGTCTTATCAGGTCTACCTAAAGGATGTGCACCCCAAATTTCCTGAGGGAGGGAAGATGTCTCAGTACCTGGATAGCTTGAAGATTGGGGACGTGGTAGAGTTCCGGGGACCAAGTGGGTTGCTCACTTATGCTGGGAAAGGTACTGGCCTCTCTTCCTCCCATTTCTGGTATAGTCCTGGAGAATTCGTGTGTGTGTGTGTGTGTGTGTGTGTGTGTGTGTGTGTGTGTGTGTGTGAGAGAGAGAGAGAGAGAGAGAGAGAGAATGAAGTAGTATTCTTTTGAACAGCCTATATTGTCCAGCTTCACATGACACCTGGAACAGTTTGCAGCTGAATTCACCAGCTATCCCAGCTGTGCAGATACTAAAACTAACATAATGTCTCCGCCCATTCTGACACCCATCCTTCAAAGACTTACACCACTGGATGAGCTGTGGAACTAGCCAGAGCGAGCTTTCAGCCCTTCCCTTGGGGGCAGCTGGGTGCATTAGCAAACCTCTGGGGATCGTCTATCCACTGGAGAACATTGATTCACACCTGGCCCTTTGCCTGTCCTCCTGGAGAGGGAGTGACCTCTCTACCAGATGACTCAACAGATAGCTCTGGCTTGCATTGTCCTTTGGATATGTTATTTGTCAGGGCTAGCTAGCCCAGCCCCAGCCTCCACCCAGGTTCCAGAATCAGATTTCAGTAACAGCTGCTCAGCGGCTTAGAACATCGGTTCTGTTCTGTACTTGTTTTCTTAGTTCCCTGTGTTGACTATATTCTTCCTCCCTGCCTTTCCCTTCGCTCCTCAGGGAATTTTCACATCCAGCCCAACAAGAAATCCCCTCCAGAACTCCGAGTGGCAAACCAACTGGGAATGATTGCCGGTGGGACAGGTTGGTGTCACTTGAGGGGGCCACTCTCTCCGAGCACCACTGTTGATAGTTACCATGAAGACTTCCCAGGGACCTGTACAAGGTTCAGTCACCACAGTCAAGCTTTTAATCAGGGACTCCCAGCAATGCCTAGTGCCCCCCAGTCCCTGGAGAATAAAACTACCATCAAGTAGAAGATAAAAAGAAAACATGTTAAAACCAGAGAAATAAGTCAAGTAGCCTCTCGCGTGGATTTTAAAATTGAACAGATCTAATAATTCTTACGGAAGTATCAACAAAAGCAACTAGAAATGTCTAGTCTAGTTGGAAAGAAGGAATATTCACATTGGGGCTCTCCTCTTTATTGGACACTGAAGCAGGTAACTTGTTAGATGAGAAAGTAGAGGGTCTGAGGAGTTCCTTGCGAACCTTCCCTGGGGAAAGATTATTCATGGCATTATTAAATTGGTAATGAGCCAAAGCAGGATTTGTATTGGAGTCTGTCACTGTCACAAATGCCCTGACTCATCATTGAGTCAGCAGATACGTGTAGTCATTTATGACTATCCTAGACTCCAAGGGACTTTTAGAAGCAGGGTCTTTGAGCGGTTCCTTAAAAGAACTTTTTTTCATGCATGTAGGTAAGTATTGAGGGTACCCTCAGTTCAGGCATGATTTGCAGTGAGTTTGGGGCAAATGACCTATCTGTCCAGAAGCACAGGTGGTAAGGGATTACCGAGGAGAATTAAGCAGAGTCGTGAATGTATAGATTTAAAATGGCAGTGGTCAGCTAAGAAGTGGAGGCAGCGGAGGAGAGAGTGACCCCCTTCTTCTCACTAAGAGGTGTCTTTGGGCAGGGATCACCCCGATGCTACAACTGATCCGGGCCATCCTCAAAGACCCTGAGGATCCAACCCAGTGCTTCCTGCTGTTTGCCAACCAGGTTCGTTTGCTTTCTCAGTCCTGAGACTTCAGGGCTACTCTATGGGTAGAACTGAAATGTCCCACGAGCCCACCTGATCCAGGTGTTCTCTCCTCTGCCTAACCAACCCCCATTCCAGGAGAGGGCCCTCGATTCTAAATAAGGAAGAGACAGAACATTGGGTCAGATTTCTTCCCAGGTCTCCAAGGAAAGAAGAAAACATTTAAGCAAGAGTCCTGAGATGAATAACATTGTGTCTCCTTGGCTAACACATTGTGCGCAGTGGCATTCAGTTGATTCTGACTCATCATGACACCACGTGACAGTAGAAATGTCCCATAGGTTGTCTTGGGGTTCCTGGAAGACAGTAAGATGGCTTCACACAATGGTTGCTACCACAGGCTCACACATAACCTCTTGGCAGGTGTGTCTGGGAAGCAGGTACTTCTTTGCCTTCCCGACTTATAGATGGTGGTGCAGGGCTGGGCACACTGCTGTCAGTGAGAGCTGCTCATTGGCACCCAACAACAGTCTTCGTGGAAGTCAATTGCTAGATCTTTCCTCCGCAGAGTGGCTGCTCAATTCAAAGTGCCAACCCTTTGTGAACAGCCAAGTGCTTAACCATTGCTCCACCAGGGGCCCTCCCCCGGTTAAAGACCCTGTCTTTATTACTTCATCCTGTGCAGACAGGGCCCTGGTGAGCAGTTTGAACCCACCAGCTGCTGCTTGCAAGAAAGATGAGGCTTTCTACTCTGGAAAAGGTTTACGGTCTTGGAAACCGGAGGGGCAGTTCTGCCCTAAGCAAGAGTGTCTCTGAGAGTTGTGCCCACCCGAAGGCAGCGAGCTGAGGCCTCTTTCTCTCCCCTTCCCCGAATCTTAACTGCCTCAGAGGACGATCAGATCTTTCTAATTGCTTAGATCTTTGGTGTGCCTTTGGCTTTTCTTATTCCCTCTTAGGTGGAAAGTGGTGATAGAAGAGAACTTTGGCGTGTGGGGGCCTGGGAAGGTTTCCAAAGACTTTGTTTCCCCTTTTCATTTCAGACTGAAAAGGACATCATCTTGCGGGAGGACTTGGAGGAACTACAGGCCCAGTATCCCAATCGCTTTAAGCTCTGGTTCACTCTGGATCAGCCCCCAAGAGGTACCCTGCCCATTTCAGGACATCCCATCTCCCCTCATCACAATCGAGGCCACGCTCCTTTGCAAGTTCTGCCCACGGCTGCCAAGTCTGAGCACACATGCACTAGTCCCCTGGGCTCTTTACTTCCTCTTCCCATTCTCCTTCCTGGTCAGTGGCAGATATGATTGTGCTGTGAAGCCTGAGGCAGGCTGAGTATATCCCTCCAGTGCTGGGGGAAATGGGCTGAGTATACCTGTCTTGTGCTGGGGGCTGGACTAAGTAAACCCCTCCATGTCTTGGGAGGGGGTAGTGAGTGTACCTCTCAATACCTCCTAGAGAGGCCTTCTGGTCCGTCCCCACTGGCTTGTTCCCAAGGCCCCCTGAACCCCTGCCAGCGTGAGTTTGGAATGCCAATTCTCTCCTCTCCCCTATCCTTTAGATTGGGCCTACAGCAAGGGCTTTGTGACTGCCAACATGATCCGGGAGCACCTGCCCGCCCCAGGAGGTGACGTGCTGATCCTGCTCTGTGGGCCACCTCCAATGGTGCAGCTGGCCTGCCATCCCAACTTGGACAAACTGGGCTACTCACCAAAGATGCAGTTCACTTACTGAGCCCCCTCCAGCTTCCCTGGCTCCATTCCCTGCCATTGTCCCCAGTGAGGGCCCAACTGCTACGAGCCCTGGGGCCCTTTTCTTATAGAATTAGCCTTTTGTGTCTTACTGTGGCTCTAAAATCAAGACACTGTCTGCACGGGACACATCCCTCTCCGCCCATGGAAGAGGACTAAATGTCGAGTGATTCCCTAGAAGACCCTCCAGCTCTCCCTGTAATCAGAGGTTCCCCTCCAACCCAGGAAGCAATCTCTTCCATGGGGTCAGAAAGAAGGGAGCACGTGCATTTCTTCCAAGACAAGCTAGTTCTTTGAGAGTGTCACAGACTCACTCACTCTGCAACGCGACGAAAGGCACAATCCAGACAGTGACGTCCCTTAATATTTGGTGCTTTACTCATAGACAGGTTCTTCATGGATAAGTGCAAGTTGAGCAAAAGACTGTCAAAGTCATGAGATTATAGGAGAAAAGAGAACAATTTCTTCAGGTCTCCAGGCCTCAGGGAAAAGGAGGCTAAGATCCGTATCTCTCTCTCTCCCTTTCCCTCTCTCTGCCCACCCCTCTCTACGCCTGCCCAAGCTACAGGGAAATGGCCACCCCAAAACTGCTGGTTGAGGCAGAAACTTTTGGCTATGCAAATAAACACGGGCTTCGGTCTCTGAGTGATACCTAGAGGCTGTTGTGTCGGGGACCTTGTTTCCTTTCATGCCTGAGGTCCTTGGGAAGAAGGGCTCCCAGCACAGCCTTGCTCCTGGGCCTTCCTGAGAGCCGTGGAGCAGCTGTTCCTGTGCTGAAATGTGAGCTGTCATCACATGCAGTGACTCTCTGGGCAACTGCCTCCGCCTGGCCCGAAGCTTAACTTCCCTGGAGGCTTTTGAGGTGGGGGGAGGAGAAGACACCTTATAGGACATGCTTTCTGAGTCCAGGTTGTGTGTCCCCCACCCACATGTCCTTGGTCTTTGGGTTTAGCTACCGTCTTCCTTCTCATGGCCCTTCCTTTGCCCTGTCTCTCATCCCTAAGGAGACCTGGCAAGCAAATTAAGGTATTGTCTTTCTCTTTGGAAGAGAACCTCTCCTTTAAAAAGCAGCCTGACCTGAGCAGCCCCAGCCAAACTCAGTGCGTGGACAGAATTGCCTGTGCCCAGGCCCATCCATCCTGGGAATCATTCTCCTCTGGACAGCCTGACTCATTCCACTCCCTTCCCCCAGATTCATCTTTCTTAAAACTGTAGGGACAAAGCAATGCACCAGGCTCAGGAGGGAGGTTGACACTGTTCTGTGTGGAGCTGTGTATTACTTTCTCGGGGGCCTCTGAAGGAAACGCTTGTGGGATGCTCAGAATGCACTTCTCTTCATAGGAACCCAGGGCTGGGGGTTGGGGGATGTTTCCATGAACCAGGGTCTTCAGCAAGTTCTGTAAGTGGTTGTCCATCCAAAATGGCCTGGTTAGCTATAATGTGCATGTCTCTGTGTTCTTTGTGACTTCCAAACTCACTGCCATCAAGCTGATGCTGCCTCAGAGCGACCCTATGCGACAGGGTAGACCCGCCCCCTGTGATTTCTGAGAGTGACTCTTTAAGAGAGTGGAAAGAAAGTCCCTTCTTTGTCTTTCTCCCTCGGAGTAGCTGGTTGTTTCAAACTGCCGACCGTGCAGTTAGCAGCCCAAGAGATAATCATCATGACAGGCCTCATCAGACATCACCTCACAGAAGGAAGATTTTTACCTAAGATCGTTGGGCTCATCACGTGGAGTTACCCACCAAAGAGAATTCCCCCCAAAGATGTGTGTCCTATCACACTTCATCTTACACGGGTTTCTGCCTCATCCGCTTGATAGCTAAACATTTATTAAGGCTTTTTCATGTGCCTATAAAGCTGTAAATGTAATTGTGAACAAAACCAGTCTCAAAGAAGTCACAGTCTGAGTAAAGACATATTATAAATTATTAATGATTAATGCTATGACATGCTGAAGATCAGAGGCTAACAGGGGGCATAAACCTGGGTCTGTGTGAATCAAGAGCCATTCTTTTTAATCATTTCCAAGGTCAGTGATTCAAATCCACCAACTGCCTTGGGGGGTGGAGGGGTGGTTCAGATGAGACCATCTGTTCCTATGAAGATTTACAACCTTGGATGTCAGCCAGTGTTTTCCAAAGTGGAGGATACCGCCCCCTGGCGGGGCTCTTGAACAACCCAGGAGCGTTATCAAAGCAGATCTCCACACTTGATCCTGGATTATGGGCAAACGTTTTGAATTGCCAGGGGAGCGCAAAGAAAAAAAAATTTTTTTCTTAAAAGAGGGTGGTATGCCACGGGTCACTATGAGGCAGAATCAACTCACTGGTAGCGTATGGGGGTCTAGTCTGGCTTGGGGTAAGTGGACCCTGTGGTTAAACTTTCAGTCCCACACGGAGAAGTCAGAGGTTGAAGTCCACCAGCTGCCCCGTGGGAGAAGGACGAGGTTCACCGGCTTGGGGTCCCTAAGGAGAAGTTCATAGGCTTTGGTGGGTTGAGTTTGGCTTAGCTTTGTTTGGTCCAAAGTAATCAACGTAGACCCTCTTCTTGCATCTAAATGAGTCCTAAATTGGGAACCATCCTTGGAAGATACATGAGAATTGCCCATCTCTAGTCATTTTCTGTGTTCTATAGTGCCGATAAGGGCCTCATTATTCTGTATTGCCTTCCGCTCTGGCTGCCTGTGTTGGGAGCAATGTCGGAGCTCGAGCTGGAGCAAGGAACTCGCAAGTTTCTAACGAGTTAGGAAAGATCTTATCCTTCCTGACAAATTGCAGGAGCCACAAATCTAGTCTGCTGCCTGTCACATAGTAGGTGAGTAATACATACGTAAGAAGGAAGGGGCTGAGCCCCGGTGGCGTCAGTGGTTGACTGCGGGACTGCGGCTGGCGCGGGCTTGGCGGTTCAAATCTAGCTGCGGCGCTGGGCAGCGCCCACGACCACCAGAGGGCAGTGATGCCAAAAAAAAAAAAAAAAAAGAAAAAAGGAAGGAACTATGAAGTTAAAGGTGACTCCTACTGTCACCCAATCGATTCCGACACAAGGTGACGGTGGGTTTCCTAGACTAAACCTTCACAGGATCAGCGAGCCTTAGCTTTCTTCAGCCTACCAGTTCACTTACGGACCTTGCTTTGCCCAACCGCCTTGAGTCCATCCTGACACCCCAAACCAAAATCAAATTTGCTGCCACCTAGTGGATGGCGACGCACAGTGACCCTGTGGAACAGAGTATAGAGCTGGGCGAGGGTGAGTTCTGGAGAAGGTGGACTGTTTTAAGGGAGTAGAAAGCCCCGTCTTTCTCCCGCAGAGCAAAGTGGCAGATGGTTTCGAACTGCTGACCTTGCAGTTAGTAGCCAAACAGGCCCTCATAAAATGATTAGATAAGAAATTTCTAGTTTAGTCGATAAGGGAAGGAAGGAATTCGGTAGCCCTTCTCCTGAAATCCCTCGTCATTGGCACGCGCTGGTTTGTGATCGGGGATGCGGTTCTTGGGAAGTGGAGTTCGGAATTGGGCAGTGGGAGACCGACACCAAGGTTCGTCCAAGCTGACGATTGGAGGAGAGTGAGAGGGCGGGGCTTGCGGTGGCAGGCAGGACTCCTGGTTGGTTCCGGGGCCCTCGTCGCCTAGGCGCCGAGCGAGGGCCGGGAGGCGGGGCCGGCAGGAGGGGCGGGCCCTCGGGCGCGGGGGGGCGTGGCGAAGTAGAGTGCGCCTGGGATTGGAGGTGGGGAGGTGGCGGCCGAGGAGAGGTGACGCGGCTGCGGAGGTGACGCCAAGTGGTCGCGCGCCCCTTCCGGCGCGGGGAGGGCGCTGAGGATCCCGGGCCGTTCGGCCACAGGCCGCCTCCGGAGCCGCGGGATGTAGCGGGACGGCGGCCCCCAGCAGAGCCTGCCGGCCAGAAGGACGGTACGTGTCTCCAGGGTGGCAGGGGCGAGCAGGTGGAGGCGGACTCGGCCCCGGCGCGGGGTCCCCGGCCCGGGCCTGCGGAGAGGCCAGCTGTGGGGCCAGCCTGGCCCCGACTTCCCTAGCGCCCCCACGGTCTCCAGGCCCCCGCCTCGGAGCCGGCGGGGCGGGCGGCCACTCCGCGGCCCGGCTTGTAAACATTTCCGGCCCCTCCCACCGCCCGCCGCCCTCCCCGGCGCTCTCGGAGGCAGGGTGAGGCCGGGGGGCCGCCGTTCCCCGCCGCCCACCAGTCCTGGTGAGGGAGTGCCGGCGTCGGGCTCCGAGCCCGGGCTGGACCGGAGCTCAGCCGGGGCCCTTCGGCGGCCGCGCGCCAGGGCACGGGGGAGGGCCTGAGTCGTAGAGCCGCCTGTCTGGGGGTCTCGGAAGCCCCTGCGGTGGCCTTCAGCCAGTCAAGCCTGGCAGCACCCCCACCGTGACGCGGGAGGAGGGAGATCCAAGGCAAACCTAAATACCGAGATGTGAGTTGAATCGGATTTCCTTGGGGGAAAGATGGAATGTTATTCCCCAGAAATCTAGGCTTGATGTCTGCCATGGGTCATCTAAGATTCTGTATTTAAGGAAAAGTAAAGGTGCTTTTCTTCAGGTCGGGTGCTTCGTAGGAGAATGGGGCGGTATCGGTCTACATGACGGCTATGGGCCCTTTACTACATCAGCCTTAGTGTGTGCCCGAGTATTTAGAAGACAGGCTGGAAAACACAGCATGTAGGCCACAGTCTTCAATCCGAAACTTCAATCTGACGTGAAGGCCCATCCTGGCTGGGGTTTCCTTTCTGAACTGAAGTAGTGGGATCTGGGGTCTCTCTTTCTCTGTCTCTGTCCTCTCTCTCTCTCTCTCTCTCTCTCTTTCTTGTGTAGGACAGTGAAACCTTTGCTGTTACTGGGCTTTCCTGGCATCTGCTGAGTCGGTATCCACACTGAGGGCAGTGAGTTTGTGGGGATTGGGGTTTGGGTATGGCACAGGGAGTTGAGATGGTGTGGGGCTAAGCAAATTGCCCTATCAGGGTGGCTGTTTCCCGGCTTGCAGCCTCTAGATTTCTTTATTCAGGCGTACCATCTGTGTACCCATCTTGTTGTGACTCCAGGAGGCAGCCTTAAACACTTTCGCTACCTGTGAAAATGTCCATCTCGGGGGCCCTGTCTGCAAAGTAAAACTGCCCGAGAGGGTTTTCAAGTCGGTGGACTTTCAGAAGCACTTCGCCAGGTAGCTTGGGGGGGCCATTGCCTTCGAGTCCGTTCACGTGTTAGTGTGGCCCCCACCGAGCTATATGCCTTGCTGCCAGGTAGAATCTAGAAGCATTCTCTTCCAAGCAATCAAAAAATTACATGGTTCTTGGAAGACTTAAAAAACAAGGGACCACTTTGCCTGCAAGTCTGAGAGAATCTCAGACAAGTTAACAGGAATCAGAGTTAATCTGGTAGCGTTCCCTCCTCCCTTCTGTCCATAAATAAAGTACACCATGTGAACTTGTAGGTTGTCTTCAGTCTAACTTCATAAGACTTTTTTATGGGAAATGGAGTCTGTCTTCCTCTCAAGCTTATGTTCTTTAAGCTTCTGTTCTTGCCATTGCTGGTCTTTGGAAAATCTCCCACAAAAACTTTCTTGATCGCTCCCAACTAAGATGGGGCTTTACTTCTCAAATGGCCCTTGACCTTTATATAAAGTCAAACCGAGGTATTTTAACGCTTTGCGTACATTTTCTCTGTCCCTTCTGTTTGTGGTGAGCTCAAGTGCCCTTGAGTCCGGAAACTTAAATGACAACGATGCTTTACCTGGTGCCACACCTTATCAAAGCTGTCACTTTTGGGTGTTCCGTGACTGTGTTCCTGCTGTCATCCACCCCACTTTATCATCTCACTACACTCTAAAGTCCTGACCTCTTCCTGTTTGGTAATGTGGGGGCAAAAAGCAGGCCTGGTGGCAAAATGGATACTCACTGGGCTGCTAACCACAAGATCAACAGTTTGAAGCCACCAGTGAGACATTTGAGCCTTTCTATCCCTGTGAAAAGTTACAGCCTCAGAAACCCATGGGGGGGGGGGGGCACTTCTGTAAGGTCACCATGAGTAGGAATCGATTAATTGACTGTGAGTTTTTGGAATGTTAGTGCATGATTAGAGGGTTGAAGCTCCCACCCTTGAAAATGCCCTCCGGCCAAACCAGTTCCAAGTGATTGGTTTTTATGTATGCAGCTCGCTTACTTTTGTTTCATTAGGAGTCCAAGAGTGCTCAGCATAAATGAGTGCTTATTGTGTAATGAATGGTATGGACCGAATATCAGTAATGTATCATGTGCTTGAAAGCTGTGTATAAACGTAGGGTGAAATGAAACTCCTTTGTGTGCATCTTTGTTTGTTTATTTGATTGTTTGGGCATGATGATCAGAAAGCTTACCTGCCTATGTTCAGGATGTAAAACAAAACAAATCTTCCTTAGGGTAATTTAACTGGACCCGGTGCTACAAAGAATAGTAGCTTTGTGATTTTTCAACTTCAGACTCTTAAGTCAATGACACTTGGCATCAAGTAATGAACTGAGGCCTCCTTACTGCATTTTGGTTATTTTCAAACAGACCTTGACTTCTTTTTCATCCACAGTAATACAAAAGCGCATTCTCTCACCAAGGGAGGGTACAGAGAAGAAGGCACTGTGTTCTTCCTTCCTTTGTCTTTGTGGCTAGATTAGTCTTGCTTGAGAACTATCAGAATTAAGGTAGGCCTAGATAGAACCTATCCTCAGACTCTGCCTTTGGGGGACAGGGACCCCAGATGAGAAGCTCCTGGAAATTTGGGACCCTTGCCTCCCCTGAAAGGCTGTGCTCTTGCCTGGAAAACTTGGGACAGGCTCACAGAATAAGTGTGCCAGAAAACTGGAAAGGAGGTAAATCCTTCAGCAAACAGACTGGCAAAGAAGAGTCCAGCTTTCCCCAAGTTTGGTGCTGGATTTTTTTTTTTTTGGTAAGGTCACCAACATCTCTCTGCCCCCACAGCTTTACTGGATAACATCCTAGCTCTGTCCACTTGGAAGGCTTCTTGGTATAGATTTATTGGCCTGACTTGAGTAAATCCCGTCAAAAATGTGCTCAGCGGCGTCTGGCATGGTGACAATTTGCTGCGTTGGGTGTGGCGAGTTTGAGGAGCAATGTGTTCCCGTCTAAAATTAGGAAGACAGAGCAAGTTGCAGGTGTGTGTGTTCGCCGCTCCTAGTGCTCCCAGAATCAGTCTTAACATTGTAGGGGTTTGTGCTGGTTGCATGTCATAGTAAATAAGCAAACCCCAAAGCCACTGCCCATCGGGTCAATGCTAATTATTCCTAGTGCTTCTTTATGGGGTTTCTGACGCTGTCAGTCTTGCTGGGAGCGTGCAGACTCATCTTCCTCTCTCCGAGCGGCTGGTGGGTTTGAACTGCTGGCCTTGCCAATAGCCGCGCCAACACCGAGTCGGGGCTCTTGACGATTATAAATACTTGTAATCCCCAGTTAGTTTGGAGTGGTTTCCCTCCACCATCAAAACAGATGGTGAAGCGCAAGTGTTTTGTATTCTTTCTTGCGGGACCTCCAATGACTCGCTCCCTGACCTGTGTCTGTGGTACCACAGTCCATTGTATATATATGCCTTATTGCAGGCGGTCTTACATGGCGAGTCATTGGTGATGGCCGGTTACGAGATTCCTCGAGTGTCTGAGAGGTTTGGTGAGGCTGGGGCTAGAGAACACCACAGAAGGCTATTAGAACGAGCATCGAGGAGTGGGGTGGAATCCAAAGAATTCGCAGGAAGCGATTTGGCCTCCTAAAGAGGAAAAAGATTGATGATGGCCCAGGCATCCTAAAGGTAACCTACAAAAATAAAAGGTCAGAAGAAGGACTTTTCAGATCAAATAAGAAAATCGTGAGATTCTGCCTCTGTTGTCTGTGCTTGCCTCCTGGTCTCATGGTGTAAGCACTGAACGGCACTGAACTCCATGACGTGTTCTTTCTGGCTCCAGCTCGGCCGTGACCCCGCACACAGTGGCCTTGCCTCCTTGAGTTTGTATCACCAAGTCCCTTAAGGCATCTCTGGAGGAAGTGGCCCGTCTTGCTCAACCTCGGATTTCCCCAGGACCTGGGAACAACTGCAGGGTGCTGGTGCTGTGTTCGTCCGTCCGTCCGTCCGTCCACCTGGTTCCTGGCCAGGGACGGTGCTGGCTGACCCTCCCGGACACACAAAAGGTGCGGTGTGCAGACTTTAAGCTAATGCAAGTAATGAGTGTGTTAGCCTGGTTGCTGCCCCATTTGTTCCTTCACTTCTTGTTTGAGGGAAGGGGCCTCCATTAGTGACCCCAGAATCTGAGAACAGAATTTTAGGGAGGCAGAGGCCTGCCTGTAAATGATTGGCTGTCTTAATATTGGTGTGATGCTCTTCTCCAAGAAGCCAAAGCCGTTTACTAATGTTGCTGGCAGAAGTGTATTCTTAGTACAGCTGTTGTCTCGGTAGTCCTTGGCTTTGAGGAAATTCGTTTGGTGGTCAGCCTACCAGAAAAGATTTCCTACCACCCCTCCTCACGGGACTGCCTGTCTGAGGTTTCCAGGGGCCTCCAGCTTCCTGTTCTTGGGCACCATTGTTGACTGTGACCTGGTTGGCATCCGCCTTGCCACAGGCTTGCACATTTAAAGGAAAGGGGACTGTCGCCATGAGGACACACGAAGGGTTTGCCATACAGTGAGCTCGTCTCCCCACCTCCTCTCTCCCCCCACCCCACCCCAGTTGGACTAGATTTCCCCTATGCCCTAGCTCCAAGCTGATTCTTCGCCGGACTCCACAGACCCCTGAAGAGGAGTTGTGATGACCCCGCTTGAGAAAAGGCCCGGATTTACAGATAATGGCCGACTCCGAACACTTTTCTCCTTTCCTCACTGCTCTTTGCTCCTCTCGGAAGTCAGACTACAGACCGCTCCCCAAAGTCCAACCTGCATGCTGGGTTTCTGAGCCTTTTCCTAGAAAACAGGGTTCTGGGTTTCTCTGACTTCCTGGAGTCTTGGTATGTGTGTGTATCGGGTGTCAGCTGGACTAGGCGGATCGGGGCTCAGTTCATGGACAGCCGTGCGCGGGGGCAAAGTCTTGAAGAGCAGGTTGTGTGTGTGGCAAAGGGCAGCCTGGGTTCAGCCTCCTTGTCTTCAGTTTCCTGCTTCCAGGTAAGCGGTTGCTTGCTTTAATCCTTTTGTGACTCCTGGGGCAGAGAGTGTTCACAGTATTTTCCGTCCTCAGGGTTTAGTGGGAAGCTTGTGTGTGTGAGAGAGAGAGAGAAGGGGGGGAGGCTTTATATACAAGAGCAATTGAATATTAAGGAAACACCCCTGTCCAGTCCACATCAAGTCGAATACCAATCTATAAATTCTTCTTCAGACTCATACAACACATGCAAAATGCCAAATGCCGGAAGTTCACAGGCCAGTGGGTGGAAGGTCTTGTGGATCCAGCGGCAGTAGAGGCATCTCAGTGCTGGCGGGGACCCCATACGGCTCCTTCAGCGCCAGGCCTCTAGCGTGGCTCCATGTGTCTCAGCAGAGAGTAAGCATGTCTCACGGAGGGTGAGTGGGTGGCCCGCCTCCAGTCAGCTGTACATCTCCTGCCCCTCCAAATGAGGCCGTCAAGCTGCGGCCTGATTGACAGTTTAAACTCCACCCCTTCACTCTGAAGTCTCAAACTGACTGCAGATTACGTAGATACCATGGAAGTTTTCTATTGTGTGTATTCTCAGCCACCAGAAAGTAACGTGTTTTAAAAAAGATGTATTCCATGAAAAATATGCAATGTGCTTTTTAGTAGCTTTAAAGCCTTTTTTTACTGGCAGATCAGTACTAAAGTACACCGAACCCAAAAGCCTCTCTGGTGTAAGACATCTCAATCAGCACATGAGCAGTTGAGAATCTTTTAGGAAATCAGTATCAATATTACATAAGTAGTATGTCTAATGTTATAAGTAATACATAACTATTGAATAATAGTGTACTGTTTCATCACTGCTCACTTCTGACGATTCATAGCACGGTAGCGAACTCATGACCATGGAGTTGATGCTGACCCTATAGGACAGGGGAGAACTGCCCCCGTCAGTTTCCAAGACTGGAGCTCTTGAAAGCCTCACGTTCCTCCCATAGAATGGCTAGTGGTTTTGAACTGCTGACCTTGCAGTAACCATCCCCCCTCCCAGGTTGTCAGCACTGCAACACTAGGGCTCCCATCATAAGACACAGCATGCCTTTTCTCTGCTCAAAACCCTCCGATTGGTCATCTGAGTCAGATCAAAGCCAGCCTTTTAAGAGTGCCCTCCCCACCCCTCCCCTCCCCTCTCTTGCCCCCTTCATCCGGCTCCACTGTCTCCCTGATGTTGCTGGCAAATCTCAAAAGCACTCCTGGGCAGCGCCCTTGGCTTGCTCTTCCCTCTGCCTAGAATGTTCTTTCCTTGGGTATCTGCATGACTCACCTTCGCACTTCTCATGGGCAAGCTTCGTTCCAAAATCCCCTTCCCACTGAGCCTTTCTCCGGCCTCTCCACCAGTTACTGCAGCTTGAAACTGCATCCTCTTCTTAGTTCTAATTACCTCCTTAACCCTTAAGTATCTGCAGCATATTAATGATAGTATGATTTATTTACCACCTCTTCTTTGGCCCCTCTTGGGAATCAAGCCTGCCATGACAGGGATGTCTATTTTGTTCATTAAAGTCTAGAGCAATTATCATGATTATTTTGATGCATGTGCGTAAAAATTAACTACTTTGATCTCCAATGATTTCTCATAGTTCCTATCTTAGAACTAGGTTTTCCTAGTGCGAAGCTTTTATCCCACTTTTTAGTGCATCTGTCACTTGGTGTGGGGCTTGTAGAACTGAGTGAATCTGATGACAAGGACCTCACTCTACCAACCTCAGTCCTCGACCGAGACCCCTCCAAAGATAAGGGTTTCACGTGTATCAAAATCCACAGTGTTGGGGCTGAGCCCCAGTGGCGTAAGTGGTTGAGTGCGAGACTGTGGCCTGCGGGCTTGGCGGTTCAAATCCAGCGGCGGCTCTAAAGAGCAGCACTGGGTAGCTCCCACGGCCACCAGAGGCAGTGATGCCACCCCCCAAACACACACACACACACACACACACACACACACACACAAAATTAATACACAATCTTAAAAGGGCTGAGCCCCAGTGGCGTAAGTGGTTGAGTGCGGGACTGTGGCCCACAGGCTTGGTGGTTCAAATCCAGCAGCTGCTCTCAGGAGCAGCACTGGGTAGCTTCCACGACTACCAAGGGGCAGTGGTGCCCTCCCCCCCCCCCAAAAAAAAAAAAGCGAAAATCCACAGTGTTGCAAAAGGATTGTTTTTTCCTCTTGTCCTTTCATTCAAACTGTCTTCCATAACTGAAAGCATATAGGGTCAACAAAAAATTCAAAGTAGAAAATTATTCCATCTGGACAGGGTTAAGGAGATTGTGATGAAAAGCTGCTGCCCACGTGTTGAGTCCATGGTCTAATCCGGTAATAGCGAATTAGTGGACGGCAGGGAAAATTCACCGCCGGGCACCCAGCCCGAGACGAGCTCCTTCTGCCTCCAAGACGGGCTTGTGGTAGAGGAAGCCCGGGGGAGCACAGTCAGCATTTACTTCCTCCCTCAGCCTGGGGCCTGGAGCACGGGCAGTCAGGTGTGGGCCTCAGCCCCTTGCTCCTCGTCTCACAGCGTGGACAGCCGAAGAACTTTGGGAGAGGAAGAGCAGGCTCTTCACTCTTCTCACACTGTAAGCAGAGTGTGGCCCTGTAGCAGAAGGGCTGACGCTCATTCAGAAGCCAAATCTAAAGAGGCGCGTCCTCCCCACAGGACAGCTGACTGTTTTTCTGCGACGAACGTATGGTGCAATCGCCCCACCCCCTTAGAAGGTGAGCAATCCAGGGCTCCATTTCCAGCCTTATCGGGAGGATTAGCGAGGGCCGGAATAAAGGCCCACAGTGGGGAGACAAGAAAGAGATTTCATTTCCGCCACTCTCGGCCCCTAACGTGAGGGAGAAGGAGCTGACTTGCGGCCTGGTATCTCAGCATGCCTGCGCCCTTCATGCTTGATGTCTGTGTTTCCTTGTAGTGCCCGCCACCACAGGGAGATCTCCGCCCTTTGGGGCTGAGAGGCCCCCCCGCCTTTCCTCAAGCTGAAGCGGCAAGGTGTTGAGGGAGCAGCCAGATGTCTTCCCACAAAGGAGCGGCGGTGGCCCAGGGCAATGGGGCGCCTGCCAGTCACCGGGAGACGGACACCGTGGAACTGGCCGAACTGGGACCCCTGCTAGAAGAAAAGGGCAAAAGACCAGCCACCAACCCAAGCAAAGTAAGCCCTCTTCCCCTAAGCCCCTCCCCCGACCGGGTCTCTCCCGAAGCTTCTGGTGGTCTCTTGTTTCTTCAGAAGAATACACACCCCTCCCAGAAGGAGGGACCAGGCACAGTACCCTGAGAATGCCCCATCCCGGTCCTTGTCAGACTTGATGAGTATGTTCGTCTGGTTTGCCCACTGCTAGCTTTTGTAAATTCACTCGTCTCGATGACACCCCAAGTGCTTAGCACAAGCTCTGAGAGCCAATGAAAGCCACCTCCGCAGAGCCTCTTCAGGCTCTTGGTGACCGCTGTTGAGGGTTTCCAAAACTTGAAATCTCTGTGGGGGCATACAGCCTCATCTTTCTTCCAAGGCCCCCTGGGATCCACTAAGTCGTCAGGACATACCTGACAGAAGGAAGAAGCTGTCAGAGGCCTCAGGAGGTTTAAGCCTGGTTTTAGATAAAGTGCCCCACAGCACTTCCATTATCTTCTCACGGGCCAGCCCTGTCCAGCTGCAGTGGAGATTTGGGACGTGCACGGAGTGTTCTAGTTGGGCAGCAGTTGGAGCTGGACCACTTGTACAGGAGGGAAAGAAAATAGCCCAGAGAGGGAATTGATCTCCGGGCTCGCCAGCACTCTAGGGCGGGGCCTGGAGTCGGAGGGAATAGCGCCCCTTCGATGGCGAGGGCACCTCGGTGTGCGCACAGACTGCAAGGCTCTCCAGGGTTCTCACGGGACCAGTTCCAGAGCCCCGCAGTCCTGGGGGCTCAGCGGCCCCAGAATTATGAACAGCATGACATTGTTAAAGGGATTTGTGAGACTCGGTGATTTGGTTTTTGTTTTTCACTGTTTTGAGACTAACATTCTGGGACAGGGAGATAGCTGGGAAACAGGTGGTTGAGAACACTCAGGGCCTTAGTCATTCCGACTGACTTAAAAGCCCTGTGTGCTAATCCTGTGTTCCTCAGAAGCCAGGCTCACTCAGCTCTCCTGTGTGCTAGACAAAGCTTTCTGTTTAGAGTGCTAATAAACCACCAGCTGGAGGTGCTGCTAACCACAAGGGCAGTGGTTCAGACGCCCCATCTCAGAAACCCTACAGTGGGTCCCAGCCCCCTCGCTGGCAGTGGGTTTGTTTTTGAATACCATTGTAAGCTCAGTGGGGTTTTGTTTCTGTTTTTTGGAGGAAAGGCCACATGTCGGAGAGAGCGTTGCATTGGATTTCCCTGGATCTCTGAGCTTGGCTAGCCCAGTGTACGGGACAGCTCCTAGGCTTGGTTGGTTTGTTTGTTCCTCCCGCAGACTGAAGAGGAGCAAACATGCCCTGTGCCCCAGGAAGAGGAGGAGGAGGTACGGGTACTGACGCTTCCCCTGCAAGCCCACCACGCCATGGAGAAGATGGAGGAGTTTGTGTATAAGGTGCAGCCTGAGAGCTTCTGTCCTGGCAGGGGAAGGGCAGCAGGGCGTGGGGCTCCTCCCAGCAGGCGAGGATCCGGTCCGAAAGTGTGTGTGTTGCATTGGAAAGCTCATCCACACCTGTGGGTGGGTCTGTGTGTTGCTGAAGGCGCGATCAGGCAGGTGGGTGGCTGGCTACATTGTCTGTGCCGGACACTGTTTTCAGGAGCCTGGAAGTGGAGGGCAGCTGTGTGCCCAGGACCCCTCTGGCGGCCCTCAAAAGAGGCCAGGTGCTGCATTAACACTTATTCTGCATTACGAGTGCATGTGTGCATTGTGAGGAGTCTGCAGCTATGTATGCAAGCACTTGGAGTTGCATTTAAATTTCCATCTGCTCCCTGGATTCTGTCTGTCCCTTGGGTGTGGCTCCTGGGTTGGAAACTCCTGTGTAAGCTGACATTTTCCAGCCAAGTAGGAACTCAGAAACTCATTGGGAGGGGAGTGGGATGGGAGGCAAGCAGAACCTCCTCGAGGAGAGGGAAAATGAGGACCGCCTATTTGTTCTTAATCTTCATACTAAAAAAAATCATAATTTAGAATATGATTCTCTAATATCCATTTCTGTATTTTCATTGACTGTGTTTACTTGACTCTGAAATATCAAGCAGCTAAAGAAAGTTACACAATGTTTTCCTAAAGATCGAGAATCACTTCTTGAAAGCAACTCCAAATGAACATGACATAAGGACATTTCTTTAAAAAAGAGAAAATGCAGGTCACTCGTGCTGTGCCTTGAATGCCTCGAGGGCCAGCTCAGTTGCCCACGATTGCCTCGCTTACCTCACCTATGCAAGGCTCAGTGCACATCCAGGGCGGCTGCCCTCCTCTCCGGGTCCTCGGGGAGGCTGCTCTTCAGGCCCGGGTCTGGAGAGTGTGTGTGTGTGTTCTAGGTCTGGGAGGGACGCTGGCGAGTCATCCCATATGACGTGCTCCCTGACTGGCTGAAGGACAATGACTACCTTCTGCATGGCCATCGCCCACCCATGCCCTCCTTTCGAGCTTGCTTCAAGAGCATCTTTCGTATCCATACGGAAACCGGCAACATCTGGACCCATCTGCTCGGTGAGTAACAGCCATGGGGAGCGTCCAGTGTCTTGTCTCCTGAGATGGCACAGGACTGTAGAGAACCTTTGCCCATGGGGAGAAAGAACAAAAGTCTCGAGTGACTTGCTAGCTGGAATTGTGCCTTTAAATTGCCAGTGGCCTTAGTTGGCACTCGGTCACTGATCTGTAAAACTGGGGGAGGCAGGGGTAGAGACAAGAAGAAATAGAACTCTCTGTTCTTGATGGAATCCAGGCAGAACTGCCCTAGAGGGAGGTGAGTTCTTCTCCCCCGTAATCTCCCATTGTCAGAACAAAATGTCCACGTGTCAAAATGGATCTTTTTTTTTTTTTTTGGCATCACTGTTCTCCGGTGGTGGGAGTAGGAGGCCCAGCCCCACTGCTGGAATTGAACCTCCGTCCCAGTGGGCCGCAGTCCCGCGCACAACCACTACGCCACCGGGGCTCAGCCCGAAATGGATCTTTTTGTCTGAGCTCATAGGACCAGGGGTGTCATTTGCCCCAGGATTTTTAGATGGCAGTCCCATTGCTACATCCTGTCGCTGGCTGGTTTAATACTGTCAGTTGTCTGGTGTCATCGAAGCACACTTATTTTTTCCCAACAGTTTTACTGACACATAATTTATGTGTCAGATCATTGAGGAAACTGTACACTCATCACCATATCTATCTTAGACCATCCCTGCCCCCATGTTGAATCGCCTTTAAAAATGACTTGTGCGTTCATCATCAGTCACCCTTCCCTGCGTTCATTTTTTTTGTTTCACATGCTTTCTCTCTCCCCACAGGTTTTGTGCTGTTCCTCTTTTTGGGAATCTTGACCATGCTCAGACCAAATATGTACTTCATGGCCCCTCTCCAGGAGAAGGTGGTCTTCGGGATGTTCTTTCTGGGTGCAGTGCTCTGTCTCAGCTTCTCCTGGCTCTTCCACACCGTCTATTGTCATTCCGAGAAAGTGTCTCGGACGTTTTCCAAGTGAGTCCAAGATCATCGGTAAGACGAGACTGTGCCTTCTTGTGAGCCCAGTGCCGACCAGGGCCTGGGTACTCCAACACCAACTAAAGATTCCTGAGGACGCACGGGAGTGGCAGGGTGTTCTGTAGGGGTGAAGGTGATGAAGCCATTTCTCGTAAGTCCTTCATGGAAAATTCATTGCAGCCTTGTCCACAGAGAGAATCGTGGAATATGTTTCCTCCCTGCCACAGCACAAAGTTGTGACTCATCTTTGGTGAAACCTGTGCCAGTGGGCTGCTTTCCAAGACCTTGCACCCAGTACTAGCTTACCTTCCTGTTGGCCCAGCCAAGGCAGGGCGTGGTGAAGTAGGCTGTGCTTCCTGCTGCGGGAGCTCCTAAGCAGTCATGGAGTAAAGCTTATCTTGGCCGCCCATGCAGGGCTGGAAGCCCCAGATGTTTGAGTATCCTGTTGTCCCTAATCCCCAACTCAGAAGCTGGGTTCTGGTTGCGTGTAATTCTTTCCACCCCTTCACCCCCCATCTACTGCATTACCCAGTGCTACTGTTTGGGGTTGTGATGGTGGGGGCCCCCCACCCCCCGCCAACTCCACTAATACCAGTAACTAAAAAAAGTTAAAAGAGAATAAACCAGAGTACCTTTCAATAATACCCAAAATCCAGAGTTTGTTCCTGAAACTCTCACAGTTGGGGAATATTCAGAGCCCTTCCCAAGTGTGCTGGGAACCATCTGGATTGTGGTAGAACTCCTAAAATTTCTGCCCATAGAATGCGGCTGTGAAGGAAAGGGACAAGCGTCTGTGCTTTGAATTTGCACTGTAAAATAGAAAGGCGTGACCTTGTGAGATTTCAATCCGGGTAACTGGTGTGTGAGAGGACAAGGGTGGGGGCGGGGGCTAGCGATGGTCCAGTCGAGGAGCAGGGCAGAGCAGAGCCTGCGAGCTGGCCTGTGACCGTGCTTCATTTCTCTCACCGGTTGCTTTCATCTTCTGGCTCTTTTCCAGACTGGACTATTCAGGGATCGCGCTGCTGATCATGGGGAGCTTCGTTCCCTGGCTCTATTACTCCTTCTACTGCTCCCCACAGCCACGGCTCATCTACCTCTCCATTGTGTGCGTCCTGGGCATCTCTGCCATCATTGTGGCGCAGTGGGACCGGTTTGCCACTCCTAAGCACCGGCAGACAAGAGCAGGTGAGTAGAAAAACATCCTGTCAACCTCCGAGGTGTCGTGGACCCTGGGGCACAAGAGACTCAACCCTGGGCCCCTGAGCATTACCACCCAAGCCCTGATTTATGTTTTAGAACTTTCAAAATAATACATGTCGTTGGATATCAAGTTCCCCCTAAATTTCATACCATTTCAATACAATGTACATAGGACCAGTCATCTGACTGGTCAGTTGGCCTCTCTTACTATAACTCATGTAAGACGATTAAAAAATGCAGTAAGCCCTCAGCCAGTTGGGCCACTAGGTTGGTGTCAACCCAGAGTGTTGAGCAACACCCGCAATCACTCCTCCACCCACACCTACCATGGCACAGAGCCAGGGCCATTCCTTTCCATCCAGGGGGGAGCACTCTGGCCCACCCACTCACACTCTGAACCAGGGAGGGGTGCCACGTGGGTCATTTCGACATCGCCCTTGCTGACAGTGTTGGGTGTGTGACCCCCCTGCTGCCGCTGCTGCCCACGGACTCAGCAATCAACGTGAAGACACCCCAGCCTGTTCACTTGAGAGGGAAGGTGGCTGGGTTTGGTGAAGAGTTCCTTTAATGATAAACACTGCTAACAACTAATGCCATCCCTCCAAGCGTACACATCTTTAATTGTGTTGTCTCCTCTGGGCCCTTATTTTCAGCCTTTATTACATGCTGCAGCGCCACCAATTACCACTCCACTTCAGTCCTTTAGACTTCATAAAGTTGCTGTGCTTGAAACCTTCACTTAGAATTAAATCTTTAGTAAGCCCCAACCATGTTCTCGTACTGTGCTTACACAGAGGGGGGACAGGTCAGCTCCTCCCTGCCTTCTGCTTCTGTGGCCTGGAGATGTGGGTGGTGCAGTGTAGTGTAGTATGCAGTATACAGTGCGTTGAGCAGTGTAATGTGCAGTGTGCTGTAGTGTAGTACGGAGTGTATTGTGCAGTGTAGTGTAGTATGCAGTGTAGTGTAGTATGGCGTGTAATGTGCATGTAGTATGCGGTGAGCAGTGTAGTATAGTGTGCGCAGTGTGCAGTGCAGTGAGCAGTGTGGTGTAGTATGGAGTGTATTGTGCAGTGTGGTGTAGTATGCAGTGTAGTGTAGTATGGCGTGTAATGTGCAGTGTACTATGCTATGAGCAGTGTAGTGTAGTGTGCGCAGTATGCAGTGCAGTGAGCAGTGTGGTGTAGTATGGAGTGTATTGTGCAGTGTGGTGTAGTATGGAGTGTAATGTGCAGTGTAGTGTAGTATGCAGTATGCAGTGCGGTGAGCAGTGTAGTGTAGCGTGTGCAGTGTGCAGTGAGCAGTGTGGTGTAGTATGGAGTGTATTGTGCAGTGTGGTATAGTATGGAGTGTAATGTGCAGTGTAGTGTAGTATGCAGTGTGCAATGCGGATGCTGCTGCCACTGCCATCCCATCCCCTTGCCTTGCTGTTTGCTGCCTAGCTGTGTGTACCAGCAACTGCAGACCAGGGGTCATCTGCATAATCTGTCTACCTAAGTGGGCAGAGACCTGGCTCCTTAAAACTTTGGTGATCTTAAATAAGAAGCTTGTCCTCCTTTTTTCTGCCTGAGAACCAGCTGGATTCTGCCCCTCAGCCATCAGGATCGACATAGCATTTTGCCTCCAGACAGTGGCCATGGTGGGGCGGTGGTGCTGTGCTCCGCTGCTAACCACCGGCCTGTACCCCTCCGTCTCTCCAGGCCAAGAGACATGGCATTGTGCTTCTGTACAGATTGACGCTCTCGGAGACCAGTGGGGCTGCCCTCTTCGGTGCTGTACAGCTGCGGGGAGACAGAGTGGCCCCGACAGCAGGGGCGGGTCGCAGGGAGAAATAGGAGCATAACCTTCTGGAAGGATGGGTGGTTTGGTTTGGGTGTTCCTTAAAAGGCAGTAGCTACAGTAGCTATCTGCTGATGGTTAGCTATCTGGCGCACATTGCCTAAAAACCCTACTAATTACCCCGCAGTGTGAGATTCCATAGCAGGGCGGTGGTGCCTTTCACATTGTAGCTATCTCCTGGCTTCACAGTCCTGCATCTGTTTTGTTCAGGAGTGTTCCTGGGACTTGGCTTGAGTGGTGTGGTGCCCACCATGCACTTCACGATCGCCGAGGGCTTTGTCAAGGCCACCACAGTGGGCCAGATGGGCTGGTTCTTCCTCATGGCCGTGATGTACATCACCGGAGCCGGCCTTTATGCTGCTCGAATCCCTGAGCGCTTCTTCCCTGGAAAGTTTGACATATGGGTAAGCCTGGCTCTTCGCGGCCCCGCGGACTGGTGACCTACCCCTGATGAAGGGCTGAGGAAGGGGAGGAAGAGACAGAGAGGGCATCTAGTGTTGTGGAGAACATGCTCTCTGGTCCCAGTCGCTGGTCCCTGCACCCTTGTCTGACGGCCTCTCTTTCCCTCTGCAGTTCCAGTCTCATCAGATCTTTCACGTCCTGGTGGTGGCGGCGGCCTTTGTGCACTTCTACGGGGTCTCCAACCTTCAAGAATTCCGTTATGGCCTGGAAGGTGGCTGTACTGATGACTCCCTTCTCTAGCCCTCCTGCCCAGAGGGGAGGAGGAGAAACTTCCCAAGTGCTTTGAAAAATAACTTCTTGACTGAAGTGAAAGGAAGAGTCCGAGTTGTCTGTTTCTAGAAGAAACTCTTAGAGAAATTTCCGTACCAAGCAAACTTCGGTCCACTTTCATACCCCCTGGACAGGAAATGGGCCACTTCCCTAACTGGGAAGAAAGGGGGTGGTCAACCTTAGCCACCCGCGCCTCAGCAAGGCACTGCGTCCCCCACAGAGACAGGACTTTGAAGCTCACGTTGAGATTTCACCCCTCTTCCAACCATTTTGGAAAAAAGCAATGAACTGGGACTCTTCAGAAATTCTGTTTCTGGAAGAAAATGTCCTTCCCTCCCCCCATCCTTACTTTGTAACCTGGCTTCTAACTGGCCATCCGTTTTTGTAGCACACTTTTCAAAAACAATTAGAACCTGGTCCCCTCTTTCTAGGGCCTGCATCTGCTGACACAGCAGGAAGAGCAAAGCCACCAACTTTTACATAGCCCACCTAATCATGGGAGTGTGTCCAGGCTTCAAATAACTTGAGTTTTAATTTTTTTCCTTGGCAGAGTAATGTAAAATTAAAATGGGGAAAGATATTTAATATTTAATACTAAGCTTTAAAAATAAACCTGCTATCATTGCTATGTATCTTGATGCAAAGACTATGATAATAAAAGAAAGTACAGAAGACACTTGACACTCAAAAGAGTTGACATGTGTGGTTTCAACTGTTTGCACACAACTGCAGAGGCCTAAAAGCGATGCTAATTTCAGATTCTACTGAGGCATAAATCTGAATGCCAGACACCGATGGCTCTATATGCTGGCAGAATTCCTTGCATCTCAAAACAGCTTTATTTTACTTACTGCACAGCCATTTTATTAGGATTATGCTAGAGTTCCATTAAAACCATCTTGCTTGATGTCTCCTTGGGACCATTCCATCATCTGTGAACGGGCATGAGTTCTGTTTGCTGTTAGAGTAACCCCCAGCCATGATCACTGCTCACTCAGTGAGGCAGCCGGAGTGTATCTAAGTTGATTCAACTGAGAAAGTAAATGGGCCTTTAAAAAACTAGGGCTAGGGGCTGAGCCCCGGCGGCATAGTGGTTGTGCGCCGGACTGCGGCCCACTGGGACGGAGGTTCAATTCCAGCAGTGGGGCTGGACCTCCTACTCCCACCACTGGAGAGCAGTGATGCCCCCCAAAAACAAAAAACTAGGGCTGGGGCTGAGCCCTGGTGGCCTAAGTGGTTGAGTATGGAACTGTAGCCCACGGGCTTGGCGATTCATACCCAGCAGCAGCTCTCCAGGAGCAAGGCTGGGCCTCCTACTCCTATCGGGGCAGTGATGCACGCAAAACACACACACACACACACACACAAAACATCCAACTGGGCCAACAGGAAAAGTTTCTCAACCTCAAGTGGTCACTAAGGAATGTAAATTAAAACCCTAGTAATTGGCCACCTAAGTTGGCACAATTAAAGCCTAATATTGAATGTTGGTAAAAATACAAAAGTGTGCATTGGTAGAAGCTGTTTGGACTGATAAGCACAGAACATGGAGCTATTTCAGGAAACAATAATTTGAGTTGTATCGGATAACTATTTCAAGTTCCTTCACTTTTTTAAAAAAAGATGCTTGGTTCTGACCCACGAAAACATTTCCTGAAGTCATGACTGGATCGCAACACACAACTTTGTAAAGCACTTACTGACAAACTTGCACCCAAATGTCCACTGCAGCCCCTGGTAGAAGTGTCCTTCAGAAAAGGCATGGAGCCACATTCGGCCTCTGGCTCACACGGCCGGGGACAGGCATGTCTCCACGCTGCAACCCTTTTCACCGCGCTCTAACCACCTTCCCCGGCACTCCTGGGATTGAGTTCACTTAGTCATCGTAGTAGCCACACATCTCACGCTTGGCTGGCCAACGGAGGGTTTACCAGGGATGGTAACAGATTACAATTCATCTGAGGAGGCTGAGCCCCGGTGGCGTAAGTGGTTGAGTGCGGGACTGCGGCCCGCGGGTTTGGTGGTTCAAATCCAACGGAGCAGCGCTGGGTAGCTCCCAGGACCACCAGAGGCAGTGATACCCACACTCACACACACAAATTTCATCTGAGGAGTGTTCAGTCAAGATATTGTCCTCTCTGTTGGAGCAGCAGGCCACCCTCTGGCCCTCCACCGAGCTCAGCCAGTGTCGCGAAGCTGTTAGGCTTTGAGCACAAGGCTCAAGGGCATGCCGCTCCACTATGAGCTTCACCTTGAAGGCACTCAGCTCCAATCTTGTGAGTCGATAAACCCAGTTCCCCCAACTAAGTGCCCACAGGTCACCTGCTCCCCAAGCCGATCTTCCCCAAAGCACCCAGCTTTACTTGCTCTGTGAGCTGGGAAGGCTCAGGCTTCGTGTCCTGGAGCTGTAGTTGCTACTTCTCTGAGGTCTCAGATCACGGAGGTCAAATTCGCAGGGGTCGCAGGGTCCCAAGGATGAGCTCCATCTGGGACTTCCACTGTTAATGATGTTGCCTTTCCGAGATGACTCACTTTATAACCAGCAGGATGGTAATCACAACCCTGTTAGGAATCACACAGCATAATACATTCAGGATCTTCCTCCAACCTTCTTACCCAGACCCGTCAGGGAAATGATGGTGTGTACAAGGTAGGGGTAACAAAAGTTACATCATCCACTGCATCACTTATCCAGACTTGAGTGGAAAAATAAACCCTGATGAATTCATGTAATGACCCACTAAATAGCTACAACAGATGGATTTCAGAGACAAAACCTGCTTGGATCTCAGAAATAGGGGAAGGAGAATGCAAAAGTCTATTTAAGTTTCAGAGATTTGCAAAACTAGTTTAAAAACCACTTTTTTAAAAGCTACTTCTAAATAAAAATTTAAAAACCCAGACACTTAGAAGACACCCTCTGCAGCTGATTGAGTTCTCCTATTCCCCGTCTGACCTGCATCCCCTACGTGGCCCTGGATACAGCTGAGTTTGCAATGACTAGTATCAAACTGGATGGAAACATAGGGACCCAACTTATCCAACTCAGTAGCTGAATCCTAGTGTGCCTATGTTTGTTTTCTCAGTAGTAAGATGGGGTGTGGGGGGGAGGGTCTGCTGAGCCCTGGTGGTGTAGTGGTTATGTGGGGGACTGCGGCCCACAGGGTTGGCGGTTCAAATCCAGCAGCAGCTCTTCAGGAGCCAGTTGGGCCTCCTATTCCCACCAGGGGGCAGTGATGCCCCCCCCCCAAAAAAAAAGGCCAGGGGAAAGCATCTTAAAGTTAACACTGGGCACTTGATTTATAGTTTTCATTAGTCGTTTTAAATTTTAGATCTCTAAATCTGTGAATGAGTAGTATACTCACTCAAAAGGTAGGAAAAAGTATGGCTCCACATGGCTAAATGATGGTTTCCAAGATAGTAAATAAGATTGGAGCCAGTTCTGTATCTGACTCCAGATCATCTGTTGAAATTAAGCCCCGTATGCCAAAGCTTCAGAGGAGGCAAGAATTCTCGCTCCTGCTTTTTATCTACCCGCCTCTAGCAGCACTGTGAACTAGCAGCAAGTTGCCTTCTTTAAGTTGTACTTTGGGTTCATCCATTCACCTCCTAAAGACATGGCGGGGAGGGGAGACTTATGGGGATTTGCTCGGTTGCAGGCACTAAACAAAAGTAACTGATGATAAAATGCTGAGGAACCATGAGTCTAACTCTATTCTCACAGAAGGTAAAAAACTAGGCAAGTAGGTGCATACAGTCTCTATGCTACCCATTTTAAACAGATGTAGAACTTTCGATATCTTAATAATTTCTTAGAAATGTCTGTAAGAGCCAGAAGGATTCTTGAATACATCCTGTATTATTCTGGGTGTCTGGAGAAGCACTTGCCAAGAAAAAAAAATGTAGAAGGGTTGAGTTAGAGTCAGTAACTTCAAGACTGCGGAGCCTGCAGAGCGAGCGGTACAACGCTGACCCCGAGAAGAAATGAAATGGAGGTTGGGAGAAGCATCCTAGACTGCTCAGCAAGCCAGGAAAAGTTCAGTACAGCCCTTTGTTTCATCCATGTCCTCAATCCCAGGCTGACGACAAAAGGGCCCCTCAGTCACAGGGTTCTGAGTAAAGAGTGGGAACCAACTCTGAGGTGGTATCGCCTCACCCATGGCACAAATTCAGCCAGGGCCCGCAGTTCATCACACACTGCATAATAGAAAGTGTTCTTCACGCAAATTACCATGTCAAAACGCAGTATATTCTGCCCAATCTGACCTCAACTCTCACCTGCTCAGCTCTGAGTTTTAACGCAAAACCTTTCCGTAGCCATGTATACCTAGAATCAGCACTTCAGCTATCCAAACCCAGAAGTCAGGATGATATACGGACCTAGCAGATCGTCCCTCTTTTTATTCCTGGGGGAGTGGTGGTGTGCCCTCAAGTCGACTCTGACCCATGGCGACCCTGTGCACAGCACGAGACACAGCACGGCCCTGTCCCCATGCCTCAGCCCACTGATGCAGCCCGTGTCCGTCCATCTCACGGCAAGGCCCTCCTCCTCCTCCTCGCCCTCCACATTACCAAGCACGAAGGCCTTCTCCAGGGACTGCGATCTCCTGACAAGAGCTCCAAAGTATATAAAACCAAGTCTTACTGCCCTTGCCTCTAAGGGGCACTCTGGCCTGACTTCTTCCAGGACAGCTCTGTCTGTCTTCTTAGCAGTCCATGGTACTTTCCATGATATTCTCCAGCACCACACTTCAAACACATCTCTTCTTCTGCAGTCTTCCTTATTCGGGTCCAACTTTCACATGCATGTGATGCAATGGAGAAGGCCATGCCTTGGTCCAGAGTTACCTAATGCAGTAGTCTTTGGATCGCTTCCTGGCTCCTTCTGTGAGCATGAATTGTGGACCCAAGTAGGACAAGATCCCTGACAACTTCCATCTGGATCCGTCATGTTATCTATTCATCCAGCTGTGAAGACTTTGGTCTTCCTTACCTTGAGCAGTCATCCATTCTGAGGGCTACAATCCTCAGTTCTCATCAGCAAGTGCTTTGATTCTTCCTCTCTCTGACCAAGCAAGGCATGCCATCTGCATGCCACAGGTTGTTAATAAGCCTGTTTCTAATCCTGAAGCCACTCTTCTTCATAGACTCCAGCTTCCTTGATGGTTCGCTCAGCATACAGATTGAACAAGTATGTGAGGAGATACAACCCTGACATATACTGGTCCTCATTTTAAACCATCCAGTATTTCCTTATCCTATTTATACAACTGCCTCTTGATCCCTGTACAAGTTCCAAATGAATAGAGTGAAGTGTTCCAGAATTCCCAT
>PVJH01011005.1:9183-71045 GCA_004026705.1 Nesogale talazaci
CCAGGGATCAGGGGAGGAGGAGGAACAGGAGGAGGAGGAGGGGAAGGACCCTGCCTCACAGCCATGATTTGAGATGCTCCCTGTCACCCAGTGCCTGGCGGTGCTGACAGCCCTGCCTCGCCTCCAGGTAGTCCTGAGTCTCCCAGAGCAGAAGCTGCCCTGGGGCAGAGGGCACGTACTGAAGGCCACCTGTCTGCACCCCGCCCAGGCTCTGATGGAGGACAGGGAGTGACCGGTGCAGCCTGTGGGGTTGGAACTTTCTGGATAGACACCTGCTGGAGACCCAGGAGTCCCTCCACCTCAGGCACTGTTCAGCCTTTGCCTTCTGACACCCCTGACCCCAGCCTGGGGCTTGATTCACCTTAGGGTCTGGTGCAGATTCCTAAGGGTAAATTAAGAGTCACACTCAGGTGACCTGCAGTGGATGCCTGGGCAAAGGTCTAGGTCAGGAGAGAGAGAGAATTCATCTGGCCCTAGGGTCAGGCTTGTCAACCTGACCTACTACCCTCCTCACTGGCCTGCAAGACCTTAGAGACCACTGGCCTCTAAGACCCTAGCCAGACCACACTAGGGCTAGGCCAGACCAGACCAGGCTACATCAGATCAGACCAGATCAGATCAGGCAAGGCGAGACCAGACAAGGCTAAACCAGACCAGACCAGGCCAGACCAGACAAGGTTCGACCAGACCAGGACAAACCAGATCAGGTCAGACCAGACTAGGTCAGACCAGACCAGGCTAGGCCTGACAGACTAAATCAGACCAGGTCAGATCAGATCAGGTCAGGCTAGGCCAGATCAGACAAGGTTAAATCAGACCAGGCTAAAGCAGAGAACGCCTGGTCAAGCCAGACCAGGACAAAACAGATCAGGCCAGAGCAGGCTAAACCAGATCAGAGTAGGCCAGGCCAAACCAGACCAAACCAAACCAAACTAGACTGTTGCCGTGTCATTGGCTCTGACTCCAGGGGGCCCCACCTGTTACAGAGCAGACACGCCTCCTCAGGTTTTCTTGGCTATCATCTTGAAGGGGGTGGGGGTGGGGGTTCACCAGGCCTTGCTTGCACGGCACCCTGGATGGGTTCCAGAAGCCAACCTTTAGCTTAGTTGTTGAGAGTCAGTAGTTGGCCCCACACGGGGCCTGACCGAGAAACCAGAGGCTCAGAAAGCCAGAGCAGGATCCCTCCAGGTCTCTGGGTGTGTGTGCGGCCACCGGCAGGGACGGCAGGTGTGGCACAAGGTACTTTCGTAGGTGATTCCCGTGTTACAGCCGAGAGAACTGAGCAAGGCCCAGCAAGTTCCGTCAGTTGCCGCGGGGCACACAGAGCCCGGCAGACGTGGATGGGGGCTACCCTTCACTGCTACACAGCTGGGAGTGAGGGTGCGTGTGTGGGGGTCTGCGTGGGGTGGGGGCTGCCTGTGGCTTTGCTGCAGGGCGCTGGGAGCTGGTGCTCGAGAGCTGATGTCATATCCTGGAACACCCCCTGCTCCTTCATGGAAGGAGCCCTAGAATCTACCGCCTCTCCCCGTCCCCCCCCCCCCCCCCCCCCCCCCCCCCCCCCCCGCCCCTTAAAGCACTTAAAGAACAGACTGGAACTGATAGCTGAATTAGACCTGCTGCGAAGTGCCTGTTTAATTGAAAATGCCATCTGTAATTTAAATGTCAGAACTGGGGTACTTACGGCGGCCGCCTTGAAGACTGGGGCTCCTTTCACAGTTTCAAAACAGGCCCACAGAAAGCAACAAATGGACCATGGCTGGGGGCAGCATGTTCTCTGCTCCCATTGCTCTCCAGCAATGGCAGGGGTGGGTAGGGGGGGAAGGCTGACTCGGAGCTGGGAGGACTGAGGACACAGCCCCCTGCCCTGCCCCCTTGTTTCTGCTGAAGGAGGGCAGGTGGGCTCCGTGGTCTCTGCTTGAACTGTCTCGGCTCTCCCTGGCACGTCTATGAGGAGATTCTAGGCTGGGGGCCACAGCCTTGGGCCCTTTGCCCGCTGCAGCTCCTTCTGCTGCCTGTTGCTGCGGAAACAGCTCCCCGAGAGGCCTTCCTTTATTCCAGGGTCGGGGTGCCCAGTACGCAAGACAGGCTGAGGCTTCCTTGGGCTCACTCACTCCCCTGCGGCAGGCAGGTCCATGTTTTCTCCACCACATCAAGATGCTGCATCCAGGCCTGGCTGCCACCTGTCTCTCTCCCAGCCTCCCAGTCCCTTCCTCCAGGATCCAAGTTCCTTTGAGTTGGAAACTGAGCACCTGCCCTGGCACCGTCCAGGCTCCGCGCCCCCCACCCCCACCCTGCCTCAGATAGACTATCTTTATGGAGCAGTTCTTGTATCAGATACGGCCACGGGTTCCATTTCAGAGACAGAACAATGGAGGCATAGAACGTCAGCGCCACGCACGCCGGGGGAGCACACACGTCTGTCTCGGCAGAGGGACAGCTGGAGTGCGTTGTAGATGCATGGATGGCGAAACTCCATCTCAGGGCCTTTGGACATGTTGTCCGGAGAGACCAGTCCTTGGAGAAGGACATCGAGCTCGGCCAGGTTGAAGGGCAGCGAGAAAGAGGAACGCCCTGGACCAGACAGACTGACTCAGGGCCTGCAGCAGTGGACACGGACATAGGAGCGGTGGAGAGGAGGGTGCAGGACCGGGCGGTGCTTCATTCTGCTGCGCACACCCTCACGAAGACTCAGAACTGACCTTGGGGAACCCAAGAAAGTAACTCCAAAGTTCTGTGACCCCGGCGGCAGAGCTGGCACTCGGTCCAAGCCTCCAGGTTGATTGCTATGGGCTCTGGTGACCCTGAGCCTAGACAGTGATCACTGGGCATGGGAGGCCCTTCTCTGCCCCCGGGAGAAAGGGCCACAAGGCAGCAGTTGGACCAACACTCTGAACAGTGAGCACGGTGGTGTTCCTGAAGCTCAGGCCCTGGTGCTCAGACTCCTTCCGGTGGGAGGAGTCCCTGCGTCAAGGCCCTGGCACACGGCTGGAGCTCGATACATGTCTGAGGGCTAAGTGTTTCCACATGGCTTCTGCAGGGGGTCCTTGTCCTCTCTCCCACCACTTTCTGTGTGACTCCACCTGCTCCACGCTCTGCCCATGATCTCCAGCGGCGGGGAGTGTCAGACAGGCAGGTAAAGGAAAAGACAAGGTTGATCGCTATGGGGTCTGGTGACCCTGAGCCTAGACAGTGATCACTGGACATGGGAGGCCCTTCTTTGCCCCCAGGAGAAAGGGGGAAGGCTCCTTCCTGAGCAGGGCGTCCCCATTCTGCTACTCACAGCCGTAGCTTCGCAGCCCAAAGAGCAAAAGCTTCCAGCCTGGGGCCTTTTAAACTGCCTGGGGAGGGTCTCTAAGATCACAGAGGTGTTCCTGGCTGAGGCATGGCCCCTGCCTTCTGCTCCCCCTCCCCCCATGGGCACACAATCCATGCTCATGTTCTGTCTGCCCTCTGCCCTGCTCCATCCCTGGGCCTCCTGTCACTGGCGGTTGTCACGCAGCCCTTGGCCCCTCAGCAGAGAGGCACACAGAGAAACGCGCTCCTAATTAGATGGGCTTCTGTCTCCCCGGGTCTTCCCTTCTTGCTTGTTCTCAACTTGTTAGAGGAAACCGTAGATCGACATTGGTATTGATTTGCATAATTCAGCTATAATTAGGAGAAAGAGCTGCAGAGGGCCACACAGAGGGACCGGCGCCGCTATCTCCTGTTGACCTTGGGGAGCTCTTGGGTCCGGGCTTTCTCTGCTTCACAAAGTCACGGGCGCTGGTCTCTGCCAAGGGAGGAGGGATGGCCCCATGGTTAAAGCTCATCTTCCTCCCCAGTGGGTGCCCTGGGCTTGGTTCCGAGCCGTGCACCTCTTGTGCAGCCATCCCACGTCTGTCCCGGAGGCTAGTGTGCTGCTGTGAGGCTGAACAGCTTTCCGTGGACCATTCAGACGAAAACAGGGTAGGGAGAAAGGCTTGGCGACCTGCTTCCGAAAATCAGCCAATGAAAAACCTCACGGACTGGAACGGGCTGGCGCAGCCCTCGTGCAGGGGGTGAGGCTGTGCGTGGGGTCACCCCAAGCCACACCCAGCGCCATCCCTTGTCTGCAGAGCCCTGGAGTCACTTGCCTCCAGAGCCGTCCTCCTCCAGGCAGTGGCCACAGGGGCCAGTGCTTAATGGTGTCCATCCACCATGGAGGGGGTGGGGCCAGAGTAGACCTCTGGGCTGCGTCACCACAGCCCCGTGTGACCATGTCCCTTCTCACCTGGCTGGGAGGACCGTCCCTGTGCGATGGCTCACCTTCCTGAGTCAGGGCCAGCTCAGGCGTGGCACAGGCGGAAGCGAGATTCGAAGAAGGCATCACAGAACTCTCTTTCCAGCGTCTGCCCACAGAGCCCACCTTTCTTGACCCCGGCTCACCTTCTGAGCCCGGGGCGTGTGGGGCCGGAGTCCCCTGCTGGCTAGGCTAAGAGGTCACCTCTGTCCTGCCCGTGTTAACCCCTAATTTTTTACCACCTCCCCTCCTAGTCATCGCCCCTCAGCACATGTTTGTGGAAGGAGGTGTCAAATGAGCGGAGGCGCCGTGGAGCAGGGCAGGCGTGGGTTTGCATCTGTCACCGGCGTCCCTGCTGCTTTGTTAGGTTTCTAATCTTCTCAAGGACGCCCGGCCGCTCCCGTCGGGCGGCAGCAGCATCACTCACTGGTCACGCTCGTTTCCTGCCTCCCGCCGCAAGCTCCACGTTCCCTCTCCCCTCCCCTGCTTTCAAACATTCATTAAATGTGGACGGACGGACGGACGACTGAACAACAGCACCCTCTCCAAACGAAGGCAACTGCCTCCCCGCCCCCCCCTCAGCATCTCTGCTCTCAACCTCGCAGGTCCTGCAAGGGAACCCCTGTGTCCTCTGTCAGGGGACCGCCCTGGTGGTGGGGTGGGGGTCCTTCCTGTCAGGTAGGAAGTGGGACAGGACCCCACTGAGAGGGAGGGTTCTTCCAGTCAGGCGACAACTGGGATGCGACTACACTGGGGTGGGGTGGGGTTCTCCCTGTTGGGTGAGCTTCCTGGGAAGCATGAGCAGCTAGGCAGGGGCTCTCCCTCCCATATCTGCCTCTCCCTGCTTCCCTGCCCGCCCCCCCCAACCCCTCCCCACTCTCCCCTCCCACGCGGTCCCTACCCGATGTCCAACACCAGAAGCCACATCCAATTTCTCCAGGGAGCAATCTCCAGGCCACTGATTTACTCGTTAGCTGTCACCACAGGCCCTGAATAATAAGGACCTCTTCCTGCGGAAAGGATATTAGAGGCTGAGGTGGGAAGGGCCGGGGCAGGGTGATATTTATTTCCCGGGCCTCTGTGGCAGTGAATCACAGGGCTGTCTCTAACCTGCGCTCAAGCAGCACGGCGAGCACCAACACACTGTCCCCGTGTCCCCGGGGCGCCTCACGGTGATCGATGCCCGAGCCTGACCCGTGACTCAGGCTGCTTGTCAGGCATGTGTGGGGACACATTTGTGTGCAGGGATGCTGAGAGGGGAGAAGGCAGCCTCCCTTCGTTTGGAGAGTCAGTCATTCATTTATTCAGTAAACATTTCTTGCACGCTGCGGTCTCCCCCTGGGCACCAGACTGGGTACTGGGTGTTGGGGGCTGGGGGAAGTGGGTACCAGTCTGGCCTGGCCTCCGCCCTGGGAAGGTTTACCTTTTCCATCCTACTGCTTCCTCACAGGGGGCTCTGGGGGGGGGGGGTTCACATTGTTAATGTGCTTGCTAAAGGTGGATGGTTGGAACCCGACCAGTAAAAGGAAGCCGTGGAGATCGGTTTCCATAAAGATGAGAGCCTGAAGCAATTCCTTGTTTTAAATGGTGCCCCGAGGGCCCCCAGCTGACCCAGCACCTCGAGGCACAGTTTCGTTCCGTTCCAGTGGGCAGCGATCCCGATCTGCTCTTTGGAAGAGGGATGAAGCGTTCACTCCCAGAATGATTTCAAGCCTCGGCGACCCTGTGCGGGGTCTCGGAGCGTTGCATTGCATTTGCGGGAAGCTGTTGCGTGGTCCCATCAAGTCAGTTTCTGTTCGTGGCTGCCTGACGTACGACACGGCAAGACACGGCTCGACACGGCAGCGCTGGGCTCTTGTCTCCACCATAGTCTTCCACCTGAGCCCGCTGGGGCAGCCCCTGCCTCAACCCATCTTTTCACCACCCCACCCTTTCGCCAAGCGCGATGTCCTTCTCCAGGGGCTGGTCTCTCCTGACAACATGTCCTAAGTACGTGAGATGACGTCCTGCCTTCCTGGTCTCCAAGGAGCATCCTGGTTGTGCGTCTGTCTTCCCAAACACCTTCGCTTAGCCCCCGGCAGCCCTCTTCATCAGCACCACAATTCAAGCACATCCATGCTTCTCTGTTCTCCCTTTTCCCTTTTTGAAATCCTTTTACTGGGGGCTCTTACAACTCATCATAATCCACGCATGCATCCACTGTGTGTCAAGCGCATCTGTCCATCGGCTGCCCTCATCATTCTCATGTGGTGGTCATGTGCTTATGTTAATTTCATGATTGAGATGTAGGGGTGGAATCCAGCCTGTTAATCTGGAGATAGCCATTGAGTAGCCAATGAGGCCTCTGTGTGGGCATGGCTTTCTCTTGAGACTTCTGGGAAGTCTTGTGGTATTTCCCAATTGGAGGAGAGAGCCTATAGATTCACTTCCTTGGAGATGAACTACTGACAAGATGAGATGACAGCATGTTGATTGATCCTGATTCCTGGAGCATGGAGGAACTGGAGGAGGGGCCACATGGGCTTGCTAAGGTGGAGCCAGGCCTCTGGGGCTGGAGAGGCCACGTGGAGACTTCTGCCAGTGCTGAGATGCTCGGGAGGCCCAAGTGGAGATCACTGTAGGCCCTGAGGTGCTTCTACTGCCACCAGATGCACAGGACTCTGCGCCCACTTGCCTGTGATTGTCCTGGTGTCATCGCACGTGCTTCGTGAGTGGGAGGGGGGGGGACGACTTTATAGACTGGTGTCAGATATATGGGCTAATATTGGACTTGTGACTTTGGACAGGACTGGGTCGGGATGTTTTCTCAATGTTCCATGCCTCTTGTATGTAGGCCTTTCCCTTATATCCATATGTGTGTCTGTGATTTTGTTTCTCTAGTCTACCTGGACTAACACACGCCCCCAGGGGTTTCTGAGACTGTAACTTTTTTTTGGGGGGGGGGCATCACTGCCCTGGTGGGAGTAGGAAGCCCAGCCTTGCTCCTGGAGAACTGCTGCTGGATTTGAACCGCCAGCTCTATGGGGTGCACAACCACTATGCCACTGGGGCTCAGCCCAAGACTGTAACTTTTTGGTTTTTGTTTGTTTTTTTTTTTTGGTGGGGGCATCACTGCCTCTGGTGGTTCTGGGAGCTACCCAGCGCTGCTCCTGAGAGCTGCCACTGGATTTGAACAGACAAGCCCGTGGGCCGCAGTCCCTCACTCAACCACTTACGCCACCGGGGCTCAGCCCCCAAGACTGTAACTTTTTGCAGGAGTCAGAAGCCTCCTTTTTCTCCCATGGAGTAGTTGACGGAGTCAAACGGCTGACTTTGTGGTTAGTAGCCCGTCGTGTAACCACTGCGCCACCAGGGCTCCTCTTGGGTAGAAAGAGCCCTTTTTTCCCCAGCACTGGCTTTTGTTAGATCCTGGCGATTCCTTATCAGGTGCTGGCCAGTTGGCTGGGACTCATGAAGACCCGTGTCTGAGAGAACGAGACCTGCCTGGTCCCGGGCCGTTCCTGCCATGTTGCCTATGTTCTGTCTACTGTTGCAGGTCCTCTGTTTCCAGTGCCTACCAACACAGGAGGCCCGTCTGCCTGCACTATATGGGACAACATCCAGGTGTCATCTCACAGGGTGTTCAGGCCTTTCTTCCTAATCTGCTCCCCCCCACCCCCCCGGAGTTCTGCTGAAATCTGTCTGCCGTGGCAAGGCTTCCAACATCACAGGCACATGCAAGCCACCACAGCACGGCCAACTGGCAGAGGAGGGCAGTTGCTTCCTGCATCCCATGTCAGCCCCAGTGTGTAGGCGAGGAAGCAGCCTCCCGGCACAGGGTTGAAGTGCTTGGTCACAAACCAAAAAGTTCGTGGTTAGAACCTACCTGTCTCTCCTGGGGAGAAAGAGGTGGCCGCCTGCCTCCGTAAAGATGGCGGCCTTGGGAATTGGGTGGGGCAGCTCTGCTGCGCCCTACAGGGGTGGCTAGGAATGGCAATCTACTTGCGTCTCATGGGTTGACAGAAGAAGAGACTGGCTCTGGGTCAAACCTGCAGCCGGGGTGCCAGAGTAGGCTCCCACGCACAGACACCCTTCCTCCACTTCACCTTCTGTGACGTCGGGGTGGCCATTTGAAACTGGTCACAGTGGAAGCAGTATTTCCACTGTGGAAATGGGCAGATGCCGCCAATCATGGTTTGTTCCCTTTGGAGAGTTGCCTTGATCAGTTGTCCCCTCCCTCCCTCCCCCCCCCCCCCCCCACCCGAGTGCCTCAGTCTTTCTGTGGATTAGTGGCCAAAGCTGGCACTGTCCTGCGACAAGGTGCATTATTCTGGAAGACCCGAGGAGGACAAAATGAGTCCCTGTGAGAAGTGCTGTGCATTAAATTCTTTCCCCTCAAATAAGCCCAAACCATCCAGCGCATACCAGCTCATAGCCACCGTAGAGACGAGGGTAGAATTGTCCCTCTGGGCTTCTGAGATACGCTCCTTACAGGAGTAGAAACCTCATCTTTCTCCCAAGAGGTGGCTGGTGTATGGAATGGCTGGCCTCCAGAGGGGTCTCTTCGATGCCACCAGTGCTCCTGTCCCACGACTGGTATTGTGGAGCTAAACGCCTATGCCCATGACTGCAACCCATTTGGAAATGAGTTCTCTGTTATAAGAATGAGGCAGGATGTGTTACTAGAGAAACAAACTCATAGACACTCACATGCATTTAAGAAAGAACTTTATGTACAAGAGTAGTTGACTATTGAGAAAATGTCCCAGCCCAGTCCAGGTCAAGTCCCTAAGTTCAATATGAGCCCACATGTCCGATATCAATCTACAAAGTCCCGTTCAGACTCATGAAATACATGTAATGCGGTAGGAGGACCACAGACCAGTGGGTGGGAAGTCTGGTGGATCCAGTGGCATCGTACATGTACATACGTACGTACGTGACTCAGCTTCTCTGGCTCCAGAGGTCTGGTTGCATCGGGGTAGGTGCGCGTGGCTTCTCCGGCTCCCAGGGCATAAGCGCCATGTGTCTTGTCAGCTGAGTGTTTCTCAGAGAGTGAGTCTTGTTAGGAGAGAGTTTCCACGAGCGTGAGCAGAGAGAGGTGTCTCCCACCTCCAAGGAGGAAACACAGGAGATCCCAGAATTCGCAGAAGGCCATGTCCACACAGAGGCCTCCTTGGTTGTATCTTGATCGACAGTCCAGACCTCACGTCTTTACTCGCGATCCTTTCAGACTGACACCAGATTATGGAAGTACCACACAAGGTTAGAGGGGGGAGTGCTCTCCTCTTCTGACAAAGAACCAGCCCCCAAACTCACTGCTCCTGGGGTAGATGGTGACTCCCGGTGACCCTACAGGACGGGGCAGAGCTGCCTCTGTGGTTTCCAAGGCTGTCACTCTTCAGGCGACCAGAGAGCCTCACTTTCCTCTGGAAGAGCAGCCGGCGGCTTTTTGATGAATAGAGAAATTAAATAAGCAAGAGAACGAGCAGAGCTGGGGGAAGATAGATGCCCAGGCCTGTGGAGACCTTCCAGGGTGTGATGGGCAGGTTTGTTATGCCAACATGGCCACAGAAGATTGACCGGTCTGTTGTGACGGCATGGCCAATGAACACACGGGATGGATTGAAGGACAGAGATAGGAAGGGCTCAGCGAGTCCCATCCTCTCTCTTGCTTCCGGATCTTTGGACCAGAGAGCTGCCTTGTTCGTCCTGTGCCTTGACTTCGGAGCTGTGAGTTGAGGTTCCTTCAAGCCCTACTTCACCCACGCTTCTGGGATATACATCTCTTGAGCTGGGGACTGTTGGACTCTGTCATCTGGCTGACTGTTGGTGACCTGCTCTGCTGTTTGCTGCCTGTGACCAGATAGCCTGAATGCTCTACAGAGGACTACCTGGCGGTCCTCAAGACTCAAAGGACTGCTGGTCTTCTAGCTGCCTCACACAAGTGAGTTGCACCGAGCAATCTGTACTGCTTTATAGATAGTTAACTGCTTCTTTCTTATCTTATATACCTTTCTCTCTATATAAATATATAAAAAGAATTACTAATGTCCTGATTTTATTTTCTAAGAGAACCCTGCCTGACACACAGGGAACAGAAGCTGGAGAGATACCACCCTTCCTGCAGAGGCCAGAGAAGACCTTCCTTCTGAGGGGTGTGCCTGTATTTGAACTTCCGGCCCCTGCCTTCTGTTGATTAAAGTCACCTTCTGCTCTGGCAGCGCCAGGGAACTGGGGCCAGGAAGGAGGAGGGTCGGCCATGCTCCTGCCCGGCCACTTTTCAACAGCACAGGCCATTTTAGGGATCAGATGAGGTTCCCTGTCCCCCGGCCCTGCTGCCTCTCATCCTCAGGTTAATGACAGCACTAAGACTTTGCTGCTAATTGAGGTCTCACTCAAGGCTAATGGGTGCTTTTATTGGTGTGAGTGATAGCTTTTCCCTGGCTCTGAGGCAGACAGAGGCAGGAATTTGGCCCGGTGGACACAGGATCTGTTTCTCCACAACAAACCCAGATGGGACTTCCAGAGTACAGTTTTGTTCCTGGGCTTGGCCCCCCTACCCCTTTTATCCTTTGCCCGCCACTTAAATGCCACCCCCTTAGCGACACCCCGGCCACCTCATTCCATATCTTTGCAAAGGGTTTCAAAAGGTTTGTGGAAAAATGCCATGGGCTTTTTTCTGATTGATGCTCATTCCATTGCTCCATGAACTTTTGGGGGCTCTCTCATTGTAGGTTCCCCTGCCCCTATGGTTTCCATGTTGAGTATATTTTTTAAAAAATCATTTTTTGGGGGTTCATATGACTCATCACAATCCATCCATCCATCCACTGTGTGTTAAGCACATTTGTTGCCCTCATCATTCTCAAAACATTTGCTTTCTATTTGAGCCCTTGGTATCACTTCTTTCTTTTTTCCGTCCCTCCCCAATCTCCCCTCCTTCACGAACCCTTGATAATTTGTAAATTATTATTATTTTGCCATCTCTTACACTGTCCAATGTCTCCCTTCACCCACGTTTCTGTTGCCCGTCCCTCAGGGAGGAGCTTTTATGAAGATCCTTATAATAGGTTCCCCCTTTCTGTCTTACCTTCACTCCAGCCTCCCCGTATCGCCACTCTCACCACTGGTCACGAAGGGGTCATCTGTCCTACATTCTCTGTGTTTCTGGTCTCTCTTTGTACCAGTGTACATGGTCTGGCCTAGCCGGATTTGTAAGGCAGAATTGGGACCATGATAGCGGGGAAATGGGGGAGAGGAAGCATCGAAGAACTAGAGGAAAGTTGTATATCTTATCATTGCTACTCTGCACCCTGACGGGTTCGTCTGCTTAGTGTATTTTCTGTTTACTACTTTCCCTCGGATGCCAGCTCTGAGATGGGGGAAACTGAGGCATGGGGAGGCTTGGCAATTGGCAGTAGTCTTTCTGATGCTTCATCCTCGTTACATGCTGGTCTTCTGATCAAGATGAAGTGTGTGAGTGCGGGGTGGGGTGGGGTTTACTCCCACTTGTTTTCTTCCTTAAAGACCCCTGGGTAGCACAGACAGTTTGCACACATCTCCCCGACCAGCAGTGCTGAGGAAGAAAGACCTGGTGACCTGCTGCCCTAACGAGCATGACCAAGGAAAGCCTGTGGAGGCCTGTCTGTCACATGAGGGGTCGCCAGGAATCAGATCAACCCAGTGGCCACGGGTTTGGATTTTGTGGTGGTGAGTGGTTTTGTTGGCCAGATAGCACAGTGCCGGCCAGCAAGACTGTCCAGGATCCTGGAGCTGGAGTCACAGTCCTGCGTCTGCACCTGACTTCCGTGCCGGGGAGCCCTGGGGCCACGTGGGGTACAGCTAGGGCAGCCTGGACTGGAAGCTGTGGAATAGTTGAGTGCCGTCCCTCCTGGATCCATCAGCAAGTCGCCGCTCTGTCCTTCCAGGGCAGGTTTTCCAGGGACTCTGAGAAGAAGAAGAAGAAAAAAATCTACCTTTGAGATCTTAAAAAATAATACTTTCATGGAAGAAAACTTAGACAATGTCCAGCCATATTAAGCCAAAAGAGAGATGGGGAACCCGCTGGCCTCTACTCCCTTCCTCTCCTGAGTGGACCCTGCTCACGGGAAGGAGCCCACGGCCCCGCCTGGCCCAGCAATTATAAGTAACATTAAAACTAGCTCCTGGACCAAGTTATTACATCCAAGAATAATAGTCTCTGTTACTACAAGAAGCTAATTAACAGCATGCAATGAGGGGGAAACATTCAATTAATTAGTGGCTTAATAAGCGCTAGTAATGACTCTGGGCTTGACTTGAGAGTTGGGGGGTAATAATGGAGACCCCCAGAGGGCTGGAGGTGGAGGGCGGAAGTGGTGGGGGTGAGCAGAGGACGGGCGACTTCGTGGGTGTCTTGCAGGAGCCGGAAAGCTGAGAGCGTTGTCTCTGATGACAGGAGTCCCTAGAGAAAGACCAATGCCCTCCACTGCTAGCCAGAGGGCTTGCTGCGTGAGCTCACCCAGAAGGAAGGCCTGGGGCCATCTTGAGAGAAGTCAGCCCCTGAGAACCCCGTGGGTCACGGTTCTAGCCTGGCACACGTGGCTCGCCAGGGCAAGGGACAGACTCCACAGTATCTGGTCTGGGGTCTGAGAAGAAAAAGCGCCCTTTTGAGGAGCTGATACCAAGGGCTCAAGTAGAAAGAAAAAGATCTGGAAATGACGATGGCAACATGTATACAAGCGTGTTGGATGCAACTGACTTGTGGATGGTCGTAAGACCCCCCAATAAAATGACTTATTAAATTTAAATAGACAAGCAAATAAATAAAAGAAACACTAAAAAAATAAAAAGAAGGAAAGAACAAGAAAAGAAAAAGCCTCGTTTTGTTTCTGTCAGTGTTAGGCTGTGCTTCCTGGGCAGAGGCCCCCCCACCGCAGGAGGTGATTGTCCCTGATGGTGGGCTGGGGCTGCTGGGAGGTGAGGGGGCTTGCCTACCTCTGACCTGTGTTGGGGAAGGGAGGTGCCCACAGGAGAGTCCCTCTCCTCCCTCAGAGTCCCCTCCTCCTGGACTTCACCGCCCCCACTCCCTCCTGCCAGTTTTCTCCTCTCTCATTTCAGAAGCTTGGAGTCACTCTTTTTTTTAAAGTCACTTTTAACATGACCCTTCCCCTGAGCTCCTCCTCCAACTTGTTCCAACGTCATGTGCCACTTGAGTGGATCTAGCTTAAATGACCAGATTTTAAGCGGGACACCATTGACTGGGGGGTGGGGAGGAGGGGGCGTTCTTGATGAAAAATTTGGTCTATATGGAGCACCCAAGATGTTCATGGAATGTAAAAATAACATTGTAATGTATTTATTTGATTTTAAAACGCTGTAGGATGTGGGACAAATTGTTAAAAAGCGGGACGTCTGGTCGCCTTTTTTCTGCTCTTCCACCATGGCACTTTCCGTGCTGTCTGCCCCAGCCCGGTGCCCTTTCCAAAGTACTTGAATGAGGCAATGGGTGGTGGAATTTATACCGGAGACCCGGGTTCCACTCCCGGCCATTGCCCACGGGCGGCCGCAGTCAGTGGTGCTATACAGGTTTGTGCGGGGCTTCCTGACGAAATGGGCTGGACAGTTAGGCGTAGGGATCTGCTTCTGAATGTCAGCCAATGAAAACTTTTATGGAGAAAAATCAAAACAAATCAAAAAACCAGAGTCCCCTCCTCTTGTGTCTGAGGCCACCGTGAATGGGGGTGGGGGTGGGGGCTACTCACAGGCAGTCAGCAACCACCAATAACGGTCAGCCCTCAGAACCCTACTCTCAAATAGGGGTTTTCCAAGACCTACAGACTGAGAAGGCTTAGCTTTGTTTCAATTTGCAGATATCGATGATGTTCGCCGAGATCACGGAGATCCATGCCTCTTTCTAGAAGTTGGCACTGGTGTCCACGGGTGGCGCATTTGGAGCCTGTTGGAGACGCAGGTGTGCTGGGGACACATTTGCTGTGGACGCAGTGGGATAGAATTCGGGGGTTCCAAGGCTCGGTAAGGAGGACTCCTAGCACCTCCTCCACCCCATGCCCAGATCCTGGCCTGAAGGTACAGAGCCAGGGACCAGGTGTGTTGAGAACAGACCCCGGGGACTGGCCCAGGGGGCTGGGCAGGTCCAGACTGTAAAACTCAAACTTACTGACATAACACCGATTCTACAGAACCGCACAGAACCACCCCTGGGGGTTTCCAAGCCTGAACCATCTGTACAGGAGCAGGAAGCCTCACCTTCCTCCCACAGAGACTGGTGGGCTTGAAACAGATCATGTGGTTAGCAGCTCAAGTCCTACCTGATGCGGCCACCATGGCTCCTGAGTGAGGAGCTAGGTAGCGGAAAGTGTCTCCAACCCTCCCATGTGGAATGTGTAACTCGGGGGTTTGGCTCTCATGGTCTCTTCTCAAAATAGGAATTTTCTCCAGGCCATATGTGCTATGGATTAAATATCACTCCCCCCCCCCCCCCACACACACACATACAAGGTGTCATAAATCCTAACCGACGATGCCTATGGATGTATCCAGGTAAGGACAGGACCTTTGTGGTCATGTTCATAAGACAGTGTCCGGTGTGTCTTAAACCTTGAGACACAAAAAAAGATGAGAGAATAAATAAACTGGCATAGTGTGACAGTGGGGCTCTTAGTGCCAAAGGGAACATGTGGGCGGAGTTTGGTTGGGTGGAAGCTTGACTGAAATAAATTAAGGCAGCCGGCATCCCAACTCCCTCTGGCATGCTGCTGTTTTAGCTAGCTCTCTGCCTCAACCTGTGTGCCACACTCCCCGGGGGCCAAGACAACTCATGGGTTTTGCTTCTCCAGCAGGGGTTCTCAACCTTCCTAATGTCGCGACCCTTTAATACAGTTCCTCATGTTGTGATGACCCCCCAACCATGAAATTATCTTAATTGCTACTTCATAACTGTAATTTTGCTACTGCTATGAATTGGGCAATCCCAGCGAAAGGGTTGTTTGACCCCTACAGAGGTCACGACCCACAGGTTGAGAACTGCTGCTTTAGTGCTTGAGGCTCCTTAGAGACCTGGTGTGTCGCACTGCTGGCGGGTATGTTGCTTGAGCTTGAGGATGGTGGAGCCTGTCACCCTTGTTGAGTTTGAGATCCCTTCAGGGCCTGCTTAGCTAAGCTCCTGAGCCAGGGACTGTTGCTGACTCTGCGGTGAGCAGACTCTGCCTGAGGGAAGACTCTGCTGTCTGCTTCCTTGATCTTGGACCCGGCAGCCCACGTGAGTCAAAGGACTTCCAGTATATTAGCTGTTTCCAGAAAGTGAGTTGAACTGAGCCCTCTGTAATGTTATGTGGGCTAATTAGCTGTTATACTCCTCCTCGGCTGTATATCTGTCATCGTAAGTGTCCTGGTTTTGTTTCTCTAGAGAACCCTGCCTGATATAGGCCCCTTCCTCCTTTCTCTTCCACTTTTAAGGTCCTTTGTGATGAAAATGAGCCCATTCAGGTAATCTAAGATAATCTCCCTACCTATTTTATTTTTATTTATTTATTTATTTATTTATTTATTTTTAGGCATCACTGCCCTCAGGTGGTGGGAGTAGGAGGCCCAGCCTTTGCTCCTGGGAGCTGGAATTGAACCTCCATCCCAGTGGGCCGCAGTCCCGCGCACAACCACTACGCCACCGGGGCTCAGCCCTCCCTACCTATTTTAAAATCAGCGAACCAACAACCTTAACTGCACCAGCAATCTAATTCTCCTTTGGCATGTAACATAATAGATTCATAGATTTCTGGAATCCCTTGGGGTCATTATTGTGCAAGCCTTGTGAGCCAGCAGCCTGCTCGCTGCCCTGCAGCTGTAGGTTCCACAGCTCCTACAACCACACGATTCAGGAGAAACCTTCCACCTGCTGCCTGATCCAAGGATTTGGTATTCGCTACCCTCCCTATCCTCCATCTTCTGCACAAGACCTCTTTAAAGACCTCTCTAAAAGCAAGGTGTGACTTAGAAGACCTGACCCTCGCCATAGTATTTTCAGTCACCTCAGATGCATGTGAGAGCTGGACATGAATAAGGAAGAGGAAGAAGAATGGATACATCTGGATGATGGTGGCGTGGGCCAAGAATATCGCAAGTTCTATGTAGTGCCAAGGGAACAACAACTCGGTCGTGAAAGAGGTGCAGCCAGACGTCTCCTCAGGAGTTAGGATAGCTAGAGAGACTTCTTCCTCTTACATGCTTTGGACATGTTGTCAGGAGAGACCAGTCCCTGGAGAAGGCTATCATGCTTGGTCAATCGATGGGGCAGTAAATAAGAAGAAGACCTTTGGTTAGCTGGATGAACCCTCGTGGCTGCATCGATGGGCTCGGACACAGAACAATTGTGAGGACTTGTGGTACAGGATCGTGTGGTGTTCTGGGCTGATGTACTGACCTGATAGCACCGACCACCGCCAACAGTCACTCTCCACAACAGTGCACAGCATTTCCTTGACCCCAGGCCCCTCTGCTGAAGCGCTTACCTCCCTGGTTTGCTTCTCCAGAGAAAGAATCGAACACAGGCACAGGCTCTGTGATGAACGGGTGACGTGTTTATGCGTCCCAACAACCAGCAACGCTTTTAAAGCTATAAGTGTCACAAGTATACGTATATACAAAGCAATAGACATACATATGTAACAATATATAGCCAATCACACAAAGGAACATGCATATTTCAATGAACCACGTTGAAGAATGATTCATTCTTCTTTAGAAAGAGGACAAAATCCCGACGCGGGGGAAGGGGACTCAAGAGTCGTGGTTGTCACGTGCTGTTGGGTCAGTTCTGACCCCCAAGGACCCCGTCCGTGCAGGACAGAAGGAGACCCTGCCCGGACCAACACATTCCTCACAGAGGCTGCCATGCCGGAGCCCATTGTAGCCTCTGGGTCAATCCATCTTGTCGAGGGTGTCCCTCTTTTACACTGACCCGCTCCTTTGCCAAGCATGACGTCCTTCTCCAGGGATGGCACCCCCTGATGACGTGTCCCAAGTCATCGTGAGATGAACTCTTGCCATCCTCATGTCTAAGGAGCCTTCTGGAAGTACTTCCTCCAAGACAGATTGGTTTGGTCTTCTGGCAGTTCATAATCTATTTGCTAATCTTCCCCACCTCCCTGCCCCACAGGCGTCCATGCTTCTTGGTCTTCTTTATTGATCATTCAGCTTTCACAGCCCTGCAAGGTGAACATTCCTTGGTTTGGGTCAGACTCACCTTAGTCCTCAAAGTGACCTCCTTGCTCTTCAACATATTAAAGAGATCTTATGCAGCAGATTTGTCTCAGGCAATAATACAGTGTTTGGTTTAATTTTTTTTTCCAACACAAGCTGATCAGGTGGTGGCAGCCTTAATCTCTGCATGGCAGGAGGCTAGTGAACCTAGGCATGTGCACCATGCTGGAAGGGGCTCCTGAAAGAACCAGCCTGTTTCACAGTCCTTGTCTTCTTTTGGAGGTGTACCGGATCATATTACCAGTTTTCATGCGAGTCCGTTGGGGAATTGCGCGGGTTTCTTGCCCAGGAACCTCTTGATCCCGAAAGTCTTAGGGGAAGACACTGAGAAGACGGAAGGCAGCCACTCACAGGCTGGAAGAGACATCCTTCGAATTGTTTGTTTTTATCATCTGCATTGTTGGCTGGTGCATCCATGGATGCCGGCTGCCAATCCAAGTAAAAGGAGGTCTTTGACCCCTGCAGACTTTCCTACTTATCATCATGCTGTTAATTTGGGCCTGTTGTGAGGCGTTTTTTTAATTTTTTTACTGGGGGCTCATACAATACTTATCACAATCCATCCATTGGGCCAAGCACATTTGTACATTTGTTATCCTCATCATTCTCAAAACAATCAGCTCCTCATTCTCCCCTCTCTCTTTCCTCCCCACTCCCTCATGAACCCTTGATAATTTATAAATTATTATGTTGTCATGTCTTACATGATGTTTTTCTTCCCACTTTTTGGTTGTTCATCCTGCAGGGAGAAGGTTATATGTAGATCCTTGTAATCTGTTCCCCCTTTCTACCTCACCTTCCTTCCATTTCCCAGGATTATCACTCTCACCATCTGTCTGGGATTCCCTGTGTTTTCACTTCCTATCTGTACCAGTGTCCATTCTCTGGTCTAGCTGGATTTGTAAGGTAGAATTGGGATCATGATAGTGGGGGTGGAGGAAGCATTTAGAAGCTAGAGGAAAGTTGTGTGCTTCATTGCTGATACACTACACCCTGACTGGCTGGTCTCCTCCCCTTGATCCTTCGGTAAGGGGATATTCAGTTGCCTACAGTTGGGTCTTGGGTCCCCATTCTGCACTCCCTCTCATTCACAATAATATGAGTTTTGGTTCTTTGATACCTGATACCTGATCCCTTCGACACCTCATGGTCACACAGGCTGGTGTGTGTCTTTCACATGGGCTTTGTTGCTTCTGAGCTAGCTGGCCACTTGTTTACCTTCAAGCCTTTCAGACCTCAGATGCTATATCTTTTGATAGCGGGGCACCATCATCTTTCTTCACCACATTTGCTTATGTCCCCATTTGTCTTCAGCGATGATATCATAAAGGTGAGCATCTTGATGTGATGTTTTGTTCTTTGATCCCTGATCCCTTCAGCCCCTTGTGATCACACAGGTTGGTGTGCTTCTCCCATGTGTGCTTTGTTGCTCCTGAGCTCGATGGCTGAGTTTTTATTTATGTTGCATTGTAATCCATATTGAGAACTGTATGTAGCCTTTGATCTTCCTTAGTAAGTGCTCCAAGTCCTCTTCGTTTATCCACCTACACATCTCATATCATTAACAAGTCTTCCTCCAACCCAGATGCAGGATTTCTTTTTCATACCAACCAGTATTCAGAGAGTAGGCCAGTAAGAATGTAGAAAGAATTATTAAGGCGGTACACTGGGCAGTTGGTAAGAATGTAAAAAACGGGGAAAGAACTTGAATAGGTGCTTCTCAAAGAAGAAATGCAGATATTCAATAAGCTCACGAACAGGTGCTCAACAGTTCTGAGGGGAATTCAAACCGAAACCATAAAACCTAGCCAACCAACAAAACAAAGAGCCCACAGTGAGCTGTTGGTTTATAGCCACTAGGATGTCTGTTCCTCAAATGAGGAACTTACACGTGGGAAGGAGGGAGGGAGGAGTGGAGACATTGCTGGTGGGAACGGTGCAGGCTTGTGGGAGACAACTTGGTGGCTCATCAAAAACTTAAACATAGAGTGACTATGTCATGCAGCAATCCACTCCTAGATATGCCCCAAAGGCTAAAAAAGCAGGGACATGCACAGAGACTTATACATGATGTTGATGCCATAATTCCCAATGGCCCAAAGACAGAAACAACCCAAGTGCCCATCAACCGATGAGTGGATGGACACCATGGGGGAGGTGGTGGATCTCCTCCTCAGACAACACTTCCAGCCTAGAGTGGCATCAACACACAGTGTTGACAGACGCTGTGGGGAAGGTTAGGGGGATGGATGTTGAGAAGGTAAGTGTCTTGGGGAAAGAGTTTGGCCACGTGGCTCTCGCTGCTTCCTTTAAGCTCCCCTTGAACAACAAACAATAAAGCTAGTTTCACTTTTCCCCTCTTAAAAGTGAGACTCCTCAGGCTTTCCTGGATTAGTGAAAACAGGGAGTAATGTATATTACTGGCAAAAGTGAGCTTTTGAAAAGTGGGGGACACCTGTGCCGACAGTGCTCCTGCCTCCCTGTTTCATTTGGCTCATCCTTCTGACCCCAGCTGACTTTCAAGTTCGCAAAGTCTCTCTCACCACACAGACTCCCTCCCTGCCTGCCCCACCCCGCCCCACCCCCCACCAACCTGGCCTGACCACCCTGGACCTCTCCTTTGTGGGATTAGTGCAATTAGATGCCATTACTTGTGGTAGAGCCTGGGTGCCAAAGGCTAATAGACTTGACTGTTTATGGAAGGATGGATGGCTTGTGTGTTCCCACAGGGCCATCTGCAGAAAGGTGGTCCACTTTGGAAAACAGGGCCTTGGAGCCCTGTGGAACACATCCAGTCCACTCTGGCAGTCAGGGCTCCCTGCACGGCGCCTATGGTGTCCCCTCCCTTCTGGACCGTCTCTCCAAGACTTGGGTGTCTTGCTCACTGCCGCACCTGATGCATAGCATGGAGCCCGGCACACAGTAGGACCGCAGTGAATAAACACAGATGAGGAGGATGCGTGGGAGGCTGTGCTGCTGTCCTGCACTGCAAAAGCTTGATCCAAGCCTGGACTTCCCACCTCCCAGCTGTACCCCTGCCACTACCCCACACCCCGGAGGCCACGGGCTAGCTCCCAGGCACATGGCCTTGGAACCCGCCTGGGTGGCTTTGCTCTGTCGACAGGGCCACTGAGTCAGAGCACGTTCAATGCTGTGGACTTGTGTGCGAGTCCAGGTGGACTAGAGGAACAAATTCATAGACACGCACATGGATAGAAGGGAAAGGTTTGTACATGAGAGGAATGGAGCATTGAGAAAGTATCCCAACCCAGTCCAGTCCAAGGTCACAAGTCCGATGTTAGCCCATATATCCAACACCAGTCCTTAAAGCCCCCTTCTGACTCACGAAGTCACAGGCCAGTGGGTGCAGAGTCTTGTGTGTCCTGTGGCAGTCAGTAGACGCAGCAAAAGCATCTCAGTGCTGGCAGGGTCTCTCTGGCTCCTCCGACTTCAGAGGTCTGGTTCCATCAGGGTAAGGCCGTGTGGCTTCTCCTCTGGATCCTCCAGTTCTTCGGATGCTGCCATCTTGTCTTGTCAGTCGAGCGTCTCCCCACAACTAGAAAGAAAGTCTCTCATCTCCACGAGGGAAATATCGTGAGACATCCCAGAATTGCCAGAGAAAACCATGCCCACACAGAGGTCTCATTGGCTGTCTCCAGCTTAACAGGCTAGACTCCACCCCTAGACTTCCAATCATGAAATTGACATTAAGTATATGACTGCCACAAGTTGGTTTTGCTTTTGGTGGGTGTCAAAGGATCCCTAGTAGTGCAGTGGTAAAGCGCTCGGCTGCCAAACCCAAGGCGGGTGGTGCCCACGGAGCAGCTGCCATGCCGGAGGATGGGGGCAGTGTGGCATCTGCTCTGATGGTCTTGGGGGAGGGGAGTTGTGGAGCCCAAATGGATTCCCTGAGAGCAGGTATGTGGGGCAGCAAATCGGGAGGCAGGAGGAGGTGACGGCCTCTGCCGATGGGATCCCGGGGTCCGTTGGGAGCCAGCGCTGGTTCTGGAGCAGGACCCCTGACCTGATGGGCCGAAGTCCGCTGCCTGCTGCCCACCCGGAGGCCCCGGCAGGTCTTCCCTTCCACCAGGGAGGTTTCCGGCTTCTGGCCCCTCCATTAGGCCCATCAAAGCCAGCCACTTTGGGCCAGCCATTTCCAGAGGGAGGCTGATAAGGCGTTTATTGAATTTAGATTTTAATTTATGGCAATTCTAATCCCATTATGGGCTCCCTTTTGTCTGCAGCTTGTGCAGCGGCAGAGTTTAATTACGGCCACGCCAGACTCTGCTGCCCGGGGACCTTTCCTGACAATCCTGGCGACCCCTCCCGGGTTGCTCCACGCTGTGTGGTGTGTGTGTGTGTGTGTGTGTGTGTGTGTGTGTTCATCTCCATGATGGGTGGGAGTGTCGAGTGGGTGTAGCATTTTCTGAGGTTCGCGGCGACACTCGGCAGGACCCGTAGGCATGCTGTGTGAATGCCAGGCACGGCTGCAGCCTGTGGTGGGGCTGGAGGGGCAGCGTGCAGCCTGAGCGTCCATCCCAACAACCCTGGGTGGGGGTGGGGGGGACGTTTAGAGACAGGAGTTAGAGTTGCCCCGCAGGGATCTGCCAGGACCAGTCTGCCAAGCAAACTGCCATGGAGTGGAGTCAAGGCTCCGGGATGCCGCCCAGGTGGTCAGGTCCCCAAGGCGAGGTCCCATCCCGGGCCACAAACACAGTGACGTGGCACCCCTGAGGAGGAGAGAGGAGAGCAGAGTTAGGTAGGGGTAGGGGATCAGTGCTGACCCCGGCACCTGGGAGGTTGGGGGCCAGATCCAGCCCCCCTCTTTTGGAAAGAGCATGTTGGGGGTGGGTGCATTGAAGGAGGCAGAGGAGCTGGGCTCCTGGAGATCTTTGCCCTCAGGAGACAGGGAGGTCCAGTCCGGGGCACGGAGAGGAGGAAGCAGGTGGCAGGTGGCCAGGGAGACTGCGGGCAGCCCACCCAGGCTCCGGCTTTAGCTTCTTCCTCTGTAAAATGGGAAGGGGGAAAGCAGGGGTCTGCTGGCCCCACAGGTAGGAGGAGGAGGACAGAGACCACGTGGTTGGATAAGACTTGATGGCATTTGAGGGTGTGGGGAGGAGAGACGCTTCTTGGGTCTCCAGGCCTCCGCTTCCCAATCTGTAACTAGGGGGTTAGGACCAGATGACCTCTGAGAAGCCTTGCCATTCCAGGGAGGGGTTAGTTAAACAGGGAGGGCTTTCTGGAGGTGTCAGGCAAGAGGGAGGGCAGGAGTGGAGCTCTTCACAGATCCTTAGGCCCTGATCCTGATTCCCTAAGAGCCGGGCGAGGAGGGAGGGAGCTCCAAGAGGAGGCAGCATGATGTTGAGGTCAGAAACACACCCACCCACAGGCGCAGAGCAAAGTGACTGGGACGGGGGAGGCAGGGCGGGTGTAAGACAACGAGGGGGTGGTGGAGACTGTGGCCAACTGGAAGGTGCGTGCTCCACGAGTTCTCTGCGTGTGAGGGTGCGGACCCTGCATCGTCGGATGTCCTCTGTCTTTGTGTTACTACCACTACCGCGGGCGCTGCAAATACCACTGACCAGCCTCCTGGAGTTGGCGTGGGGATCAAGCCAGCTAAGCCACACGCATCGCTTAGAACAGGGCCTGGCATACAGAACCGAACCAGCAGTCCCGGAGGCAACGCAGACTCACGGGATGTTGTTCATGAGGTTTTCAAGGCCAACCCATCCCGACCTCGATGGGCAGGGCTTACTATGGAGGTGTCTTGAAGTGGTTTGAATGGCCAACCTCGAAGGAGTTGTTGCCGTTTCAGGCCGTCTGGTCAGTTCTGACGCATAGTGACCTGGCGTCCGACAGAAGGGAAGTCTGCCCGCTGCTGCCTCCAGTTCACAGTTGCTCCTATGCTGGAGCCCGTTGCTGCAGCCACTGTGCCCACCATGGAGTCACGGCCTTCCTCTTTCTTGCTGACCCTCCCTTTTACCAAGCAGGATGCGTTTGTTCTTCTGGCTGTCCCTGGTATTGTCAATATTCTTCCCCAATACTCTGATTCGAATGCACCAATTCTTCCGCAACCTTCCATAGCCACTGCCTCATTGTGTTAGTCTGGGTAGACTAGAGAAACAAATTCATAAACACACCTATGGATGTAAGGGAAAGATTTATATGCAAGAGGAACGGAACATTGAGAAAGCATCCCAACCCAGTCCAGTCCAGTCCAAAGTCATAAGTTCAATATTAGCCCACATGTCTGATACCAGTCTATAAAGTCTTTTTCTGACTTACAAAGCACATGCGATGACACTAGGACAATCACAGGTGAGTGGGTGCAGAGTCTTGTGTGTCTGATGGCAGTAGAAGCAATAGAAGCATCTCAGGGCTGGCAGGGGCCTCCCCGTAGCACCCCAAGCATCTCAGCACTGGCAGGAGTCTCTACGTGGCTTCTCTGACTCCAGACATTTGGCTCCATCAGGGCAAGCCCATGTGACCTCTCCTCCAGCTCCTCCATTCTCCAGGAATCAGGATTGATCAGCATGCTATCATTCTCATCTTGTCAGTAGTTCGTCCCAATGGAACTGTGTCAAGTCTCTCTTCTCCATCGAGGAAATACCACGAAACTTCCCAGAACTTTCAGGAGAAAGCCGTCCCCACACAGAAGCCTCATTGGCTATCTCCAGATTGACTGGCTAGACTCCACCCCTACACCTTCAATCATGAGATTGGCATCAAGTACATGACCACCACAATCATTTTCACGTGCATGTGAGGCGGTCATGAGGCAGTTGAAAACACCACGACAGGAGCACCTTCATCTCAAAGTCACATCTCTGCTTGTGAACTTGTTGAAGAGGTCTGGTGCATCACCCAGTGCCTCCTCCATGGAACACGTGGTTTGATTTCTTGATTGCATCTTTCAGGTGTGTTGATTGTGGATCCAGGGAAAATGAAAACAACAACAACAACAACAATAAACTTTGCAGAGAAAAATGAGATTCTTTACAACCTCTATCTTCCCTCTGTTTATCATGAGATTGTCGAGCGGTTCAGCTGGGAGGAGTTCTGTTTTCTGTACGTGGAGGAGTCATCCTCCGTGAAGGCTGCAGTCCTTGGTCTGCATCAGCAGGCGCTTCGAGTCCTCTTGGCTCTCAGTAAGCAAGGCGTGTCCTGCGTCGTGTGGGTTGATAATGAGCTGCCCTCCAATCCAGAGGCCTCATTCTTCTTCACATAGCTCCGCTTCTTGAATTCTTGGCTCAGCACACAGATTGAATACACAGGGTGAGAGGATGTGTCCCTGAGGCACGCCCTTCCTGATTTCAAACTGCACCATATCCCCTTGTTCTTCTCAATGGCTGCCTCTTGGTTTATATGCACAGCCTTTGAATCAACATAGCAACATGCTCTGGAATTCTCCTTCTTTGCAATGTCACCTGTGTTATTCCGGGTAGACTAGAGGAACACATTTCAAAGACACATATATGGATATAAGGAACGGGTTTATATTCAAGGGGAACAGGACATTGAGAAAACATCCCAGCCCAGTCCAACTCAAAGTCACAAGTCCGATATTAACCCACATGCCCGAAATCAGTCTATAAAGTCTCCTTCCGACTCACGAAGTCACAGGTCAGTGGGTGCAGAGTCCCGGCACCGACAGGGGTCTTCCCATGGCTCCTCGCTTCCAGGGATCAGGGTCCATCAACAGCATCCTGTGGTGCAGAAACAACTCATCGCTGGCAGGAGTCTCCATGTGGCTGCCCCAGCCTCAGAAGTCAGGCTCCATCAGGGCAAAGCCGTGTGGTCTCTCCACCAGCTACTCCAGCCTCCTGGACGCCACCATCCTGTGTTGTCTGTGATTAATCGTCTCCGAAACTAACTCCCAACAACTGGGAAAGATAGCTTCTCATCTTCATGAGGGAAATATCGCGAGATTTCCCAGAAGTCTCAGGAGAAAGCCATGCCCACACAGAGGCCTCATTGGCTACTCAATGGCTATCTCCAGATTAACCGGCTAGACTCCATCCCTATATTTCAATCATAAAATTAACATAAGCACATGACCGCCACATCACCCCTAGTTTGTGAGGATGCACGCAATTGAATGCTTTTGCATGTTCAATGAGACACACGTGAACCTCATCCCGGAAGTCTCTGTTTTCAGCCAAGACCCACTTAACATCAGCAATTGATCTCCCTGGCTCCACATGATCTTCTGAATCCCGCCGGAATTCTGGGCAGCTCTCAGTCCAGGCACTGCTGTAACCTCCTCGAGTTACCTTTAGCACACAGTTTTGCTTGCATGTGATATTAGCAATGCTGTTTGGCAGTTTCCGCACTCAGACTGGGGCACTGTTCTTCGGAATGGACCCCCACATTGGTAGCCGAGCCTGTCACCTCTCAGGACTCCCTGTCTAGCATGTTGTGTGGTGGTGGTGGTGGTGGTGTGTGTGTGTGTGTGGGGGGGGGGGTCGTGTGCCATTGAGCTGTTTCAACTCAGAGAGACCCTCCAGGACAGAGTAGAACTGTCCCCATCGAGTTTCCCAGAGAAGATAGTCAACAGAGAGCCGCCGGTGAGTTTAGACCACAAAGTCTTTGTCCAACCTCACGGTGATCCCACAGACGATAGACGGAAGCACTGCTGGCCCTGGGCACCCTCCTCACCCACCATCGCAGGGTCTGAGCCATCTCATGGTCAGCTGCCTCCTTTGGCTGGCCTGCCCTCCTACCATACTCCTTGTATTGGCAACTACTCTTGTTGCGGTGGTGCTCTGCTGACAAACTGGGCTGCGAGCTGGACTGTTAATGGCAAGATTGACGGTTCAAACCCACCCGCCGCTCCTCAGGAGAAAAACGAGGCTGGTTGCTTTCATCAAGATTACAGCCTCAGAAGCTCAGTGCTGCAGGGGTGCTATGTCATGTTGGAATCGACGTGATGGTGTGAGTTAGGGGTTTATTGCTGGGGCTGCTTTTCCCTGACTGCACAAGCGACCAGGTGTCCCCCTCCCCATCACTCACCTGGGGTAGTTGGAGTGGGGGCTGGCTCCCTGGGGTCCGGTTGTTTGTGGTCTTCAGAGCTGTGGCTGTCTGTGGACTCTCCCATGTGGCTATTGCAGACCGCTGGGGATCTAAGGAATGCTGCACTCCCATTGTATTTGGAGAGGGGGATTGGGTGCCTGAGATGGGCACACATTGGCAGGGAGGATCTGTCAGGCTTCACTGGGTGTGACAGAACTGTGACCGAAAAGCTGGGCGCGGGGGGAGTCACGTGACGAGGCCCGGAAACAATCACAATCAGAGAAAGAGCCTAATTGCGAACTGAAAGAGTTTCCCAATTGTGTCCAACAAATGACAAGTAGGGAGAAATTAGGCCCTGGAGTGACAGGGTAATTGTCTAGCCAGCCCTCTAGCCTGCATGCCTAGGATACCAATCCTGTCCCTCTGAACAACTTTAAAATCACTCAAGAGCCTTAAATACATTTTCCTAAACAAATGAAATCACCGTGATATGGAATAATAACCTTCCAACGTTTTCAATGTGACTTCAGAGTCACAAGTTCGCACGGAAAGAGTCGTCCATGGCTCACAAGCCGCAGGTTGCTGTCCTAGGTAATAGACTAGTATCGGCTATTTGGCTATTTTAAATTCTACAATCATATGGCTTCCTGTGTCAGTGATGAAGAATTCAAGAGGAATGGCATTGCCTTCATTGTGAAAAATAGCATTTCAAGATCTGTCTTGGAGTCCAATGCTGCCTATGATAGGATAATATCCATATGCCTACAAGCAAGTCTATTAACCTAGCTATTATTCAAATTTATGCACTCACACTAGTGATGAAGAAATTGAAGAAGTATACCAACTTCTTCCGTCTGAAATTGATCGCACATGTAATCAACGTGCGTTCCTGGTTTGGGGTGATTGGCATGCAAACGGAAACACAGAGTGAAGATCAGTAGTTGGAAAACACGGCCTTGGTGATAGAAACAAATCTGGGTGGAGATTTGCCAGACCATCAACTTCTGCATTGAAAACTCCCTTTTCACCAACATGAACAGCATGGACCCCTCTAGGTGAAAGGGGTACGGGGGTCGAGGTGACGACGTCTTTGGGAAGAGATGATGGGGCAGCGCACCTCAGTAACCAAATCGAGGCGGGGGCATGATTGTGGGACAGACTATCAACTGCTCAGATGTGAGCTCAGGGGGCGGTTGACGAAGATCAAGACGAGCTCAGGGGAGCCAGCCTGTCCCCTGCAGTCCACCCCATCCGGTTCTGAGAACACCTCAAAAGTGCATGTGCTGCCTTGAACGCTGACCACAGAAGCGCTAATGAGCTGTGGGACGACATCAAGAGCGTCACAGACAGACAGACAGACAGACAGACGGCAGAGGTCATTAACAAGAGAGGAAAGAAAGAGGAGAACAAAGTGGCTGTCGGAAGAGACTCTCAAACATGCTCTTACACTTGCTGCTGTTGTTAGGCACCGCCCAGGTGGCGCCCACCCCTAGCAACCCCATGCCCAACCGAACAAAACACTGCACAGCCTGTACCACCCACCCGACTGCTCCTGTGCCCGAGCCCACTGTGGCAGCCCCCGGGTCAATCCATCTAGATAAGGCCTTCCTCTTTCCCCTGCCTCTCCACTTTACAAAATATGAGGTCCTTCTCCAGGCACTGGTTTCTCCTGACAGCATACCCAAAGTCTGGAAGATGCAGGTTTGGCGTCCTGGCTTCTAAGGAGCACTCTGGCTGTACTTCTTCCGAGACAGATTTGTTTGTCTTTTTAGCCATGATACATCAATATTCTTCTCCAACACCACCATTCAAAGGCACCAACTCCTCGACTGTCTTTCTTATTCAAAGTCCGACTTTCACAAGCATATGATGCAAGGGAGAATGATGTGGTTTGGACCAGGCACACCTAAGTTCTCAAAGGAGCATCCTGTCTCTTCAATACTCTAAAGAGATCTTGTGCAACAGATTTAATCTAATCTCTGAAATGTAGAACAACTAAGTTGAATGGAAGAAATGATGAAAAAGAGCGGCAGGGAGAAGTTTAGACAGCAGCTCAGGAAGACAAGATACGTCTTATAATAAAGCATGCCAAGACCTGGCGTTAGAAAGCCAACAGTGGGGCTGAGCCCCGGTGGCGTAGTGGTTGTGCGCGGGACTGCGGCCCACTGGGACGGAGGTTCAATTCCAGCAGTGGGGCTGGGCCTCCTACTCCCACCACCGGAGAGCAGTGATGCCCCCCCCAAAATCCATGAAGAAAGCCAAAAGGAAGAACACCCTGGCATATCACAAGCTGAAAGAATTGGAGGGACTATTGGAGCTGCAATATTGAAAGAGTCTATGGATAAAATATTGAATGATGTAGGCAGCATCAGAAAGGACAGGAGGAGTACACAGAGTCATTGTACCAAAAAGAATGGGTTGGCATTCAATCACTGTGGCGGTCATGTGCTTATGTTAATTTCATGATTGAGAGGTAGAGGTGGAGTCTGGCCTGTTCATCTGGAGACAGCCATTGAGTAGACAACGAGGCCTCTGTGTGGGCCTGGCTTTCTCCTGAGACTTCTGGGAAATCTCGCAATTTTTCCCTAATGGAAATGAGAAGCTATCTTCCCAGTTGTTGGGAGTTAGTCTGAGAGATGATGAATCACAGACAAGACAAGATGGCAGCATCTGAGAAGCTGGAGAAGCCACACGGCCTTGCTCTGAGGGAACCAGATCTCTGAAGCTGGAGAAGCCATGTGGAGAGCCCTGCCAGCGCTGAGTTGCCTCTGCCACCACTGGATACTGTTGATGGACCCTGAGTCCTGGAAGTGAGGAGCCATGGAGAGACCCCTGCCAGTACAGGACTCTGCATCCACCGGCTTGTGACCTCTTGAATCAGAAGGAGATATTATAGACTGGTCCCAGTCATATGGGCTAATATGGGACTTACGACTTTGAACTTTGGATGTTTTCTTAATGTCCTATTCCTCTAGTGTATAAACCTTTTCCTTATATCTATATGTGTGTCTATGGATATGTTTCTCTAGTTTACCCGGACTAACACAATCATTTTAAGAGGGTCATATATCAGCAAGAAACGATGGAGCTGAAGGAACAAGATCATGCTGCACTGAAGGCACTAACAAAAAACAAGGCTCCAGGAATTGACAGGAGCAGAAATCCGATGGAAATGTTTCAACAAACTGATGAAGCAATATAATCACTCACCTAGGCTAAGAAAATGGAGACGGCTATGTGGCCAAGCAACTGTAAAAATCCACAGTTGTGTCTATTCCAAAGAAAGGTGACCCAGCAGAATGAGAACATTATCAAACAATATCATTTTTATCACAGGCAGGGGAAACTTTGCCAACCATCATTCAATAATGGGAGCAACATTCCCTAGACAGGTGGCCTCCAGAGATTCGAGCTGTATTCAGAAGTGGCTTTGGCACAAGGGAGCCATCATTGCTGATGTCAGATGGATCTTGGCTGAAAGCAGAGAATACCAGAAAGATGCTTACTTGTGTTTTTTTTTCCCCACTACACCAAGGCATTCGACTGTGTGGATCATCACAAACTATGGACAGCATTGATAAGAATGGACATTAAAAAAAAAAAAAGAAATTCCCAAACCCTTTCTATCACTCATGTTTGTTAAAGTAGAGAGTCAGTGGAAAGAAGGAACGTCCTCAATGCGATGGACTGGCAACGATCCATACGGATTGGCAGCCTATGACTGCAACAATGGGCTCAAAGATAGCAACTATGATCAGGATGGAGCCACCGTGCGTGCTGTTGTGCTTAGAGTCACTATGGATTGGGTCTGACCCACTATGGTCTCTAACAACCATGAGAAGAACAACCCTGCCGTTGATGTTCTTACTGAGGGGGTTGGAATGAGGTGAAGTGTGTTACTGATGCATTTCCCTGTTGGAGGTCTCCAAGCTCCCGGTCCAGGAGGTCAGGGGCTGGACAGGGTGGCGGTGGGTCTTAGTCCACCGGTGGGTCTCTCATCAGCCCTCAGGGCCTGGCAGGGAACGGTGAGGGCAGAAAAGCAACAGGCAAAGGTCCAAAAGCTTCCCTAGGGACTCCGTTGGACTTGGTGTTTGGTTCCACTACCCATTTCCCCGATGCATATGCCCTGGTGTCAGGCAGGTGCTGGCCCTCAAGGCCCAGGACTTGGGTTTGAATCCCAGACCTTACAACTGGCCAGGATTTGCTTTTGACTGTTCCTAGCCTCGGTTTCCAAATCTTCCAAATGTACTATGACACTGTGACCTCTACCGTTCCAGGATGCTAGGAGAGCCCACTGTCCAGACAGGGCTGGTGGGTGGAGGGTAGGGGGGCAACCTGATGTGGGGATTTCACTGCTTTCGCCACTGACCTTCTTACATGGACCAAACCCACTGCCGGTGAATTGATTCCGATCCACCGCCACCCAGAAGCACAGAGTGGGACTGCTTCATCGAGGTTCCAGGCTATGACTCTTCAGGCAGATTCCCTCCTCGTCCTCCCTGGGAGCAGCCGGTTTGTTCCAGCTGCCGACCTTTCGATTGGCCGCCCGACGCTTAACCCCCTGCGCCACCAGGAGGCTAACGGTCAGGCTGTTTTCCTTGTGAGTGACCCTGGAGTTGTTGACCTCGGACACCACCCCACACACTCCACAGTGACCCTGCGCCATCCCCCAGGGGCTGTGGATTGAACCATTGTGAACCAGGGAGTCCGAGGGTTGATTTCCCATCGACCTGTGCCGCACTGGCAGAGAATCGGATCCAGATCTCCTGCCTGGAAGGCCAGGATCCTGACCACGGAGCCCCGATTGTCCCCTAAAATGAGATGACGCTGTTGTGCACTCATGCGCTTGACACTGGGGATGAGAGAACTGGGGGATGTGAGTCACAGGGCTGGGCCTTCACTACAGGAGGAAGACCCCTTCTCCCTCTGCCCCTCGTCTCCCCTCTGTACCTTCTCTCCCTTCCAGTTTCCCTTGTAATTTCAGATTAGGGCTATGACTCGGGTCTGAGGTCAGGGATGCCTGTGGCCCCATGGTGTCTGGGCATGTTCCTTTCCGGCCAGCTGCAGCTCCCAACGCGGCAGTCAGCACTGCAGTTGATCCATCACTGGAGTCTGCGCCCTGATGGGGGTGGGGGACGGGACTGCTCCTCTAGCAGCTGTGCAGACTGCCAGTTACACAGGACGGAGGGAGGGAGGGAGAGAGAGCCCTGCCCTGTCTCCTCAGTCCCTGTGCTGGCCGTGCTCTCCCACGATGCTCCAGATTCTCACGAAGAGGAAAAGGTATTTTTTCCTCCTTACAATTCTCCAGTTGTGAATAATGATAGTGGCTCACAAATGAAAATTGCTTTGCTATTTAAATTCTGGTGGTTTTTTTTTTTGAGGTTAAAAAATACGAAGTATGAAATCAGGGCTCTTGGGTCATTTGCAAGTTATTAATTTCAAGCGGAGCTCTTAGCTAGCTTATTAACGGTGAGGGTATTACAGTTGAGTTAAATGGTTGGGATATTAATTACCTCGCAGGCTTTTATGTATGGATAAATGGCTTATTTCCATGTTGGGGGGTGGTCCAGGTGGGGAAACATGCCCCCTTGGCTGGGAGACTTGGCAGGAAGTAGGGCTGGTGATTGCTCTGTTGGTAGATGCCGGGTTCCAGGGATGGCCATGGGCACCCTTTCTCCAGCACCTTCAGGACTCTGGGGTCAGACAGCTCAATGTGCCGCGGTGGCAAGGCCAGGTGTCTCAAAGGCAAGCCCCGGGTTGGCGAGTCAGGTGCTTCCCCTCCAATACTCAGGACCCCGTGCCCTCGGCCTTCACCTCCACCGAGGACAGGCCAGGTGGAGCTGGGTCAACCTGGGGGCAGGAGCTATTTCAGTTAGTCTAGCATTTCTAAAACTTCAGTCATTCCCTCTGTTCTGTCCACATCGACATACTGCCTCTTCTGTAATTTACTTACTATTTTTATTCCCATTGACTCACTTTTAAGGAACTTAAATTTAGTTTAAGGGGAAATGCTTTATCACAGCCACAAATGTATAGCCGGCATCCCTGGCCATAAATTCAAAGCAACATAAAAGTGAGTATGAGACTCTTAAAATAACAAATGTTCATCCGTGCAACACCTGAAAGCAACTCCCGCGTGGGCCCTGGGGCATTTCCCACCTGGTGGAAGACCTGGGATAGACTAGAGAAAGGACTTCCTGACTCGGTGGTCTGTCCAGATCAGTGGGCGCCAGGGGACACCCAAGATGGAAAGCGGGGTTGGGGGGGAGCGACAAGCAGATAGCCAACCTAGGGTTCTTTCAAACAAAGCCCCAGGGAAGAAGTCGGATCTGGGGACTTTCTGTATATTTTAAACTTTAGGGAAAACATGTAAATGATATGCAAATCCCACACCAGCCGTATTTACTCTCTGGGGAGGCCAATTAGCCAGGTGCACTGAATCGGGAATGTGGTTAGCCTGCCTGTAATTCCTGTTCTCATCTAATTCTTGGGTTCTCAGGAGCAACAGTGAGGGTGGGGGGGTGGGGGGGAGATGACCCAGAGTGCACTGGACTGGGAGCTAGCCAGGCTGTGCTGCTGCAGGGTTCTGCGACTGTGGGCAGGCCACTGGGCCTCTCTGGACCTCCGCTTTCGTATCTGTACATGAGGGGTGTCATGGACTAAATTATGTGTCAACTTGGCTAAGCCATGACTGTCAGCGTTAGGTACTGACCCTCTGCTTTGTCACCTGACAAACTTACTACCCTACAAGCTGTCAGTCCAATGAGACAGAATTGTGGTTAGGTTCCTGGGCATTGATTCATAGGGACCCTATTCCCTGGAGAATGAAACCCTGCCTGGTCCTGTGGCATCCTCACAGCAGCTACGTCTGAGCCAGTTGCTGTCCCTCCACCCCCCCATCTCATCAAGGATCTATCTTCCTTTGTGGGGCTGGTGCTCTGCTTTACAAAGCACTATGCCCCTCCTGGCAATATGTCCCAAACATGCGAGACAAGCCTTGTCATTGTTGTCGTGGTCCTCATTCCTGGCAAGCGCAGCCCTCGGACTGTACTTCTTCCAGCACAGATTGGTCAGCTCTTCTGTCAGTCCACAGTGCTTCCAATCATCACTCAACACCATAACTCAAATACATCAGTTCTTCCTTACGGACAGTCCAGGTTTCCCAGGCATAGTTAGTGAGTGAAAATGCCATGACTTGGGTCAGGCACTTCTTAGTCTTCAAAATGACATCTTTGATTTTCAAGACTTTAACGATGTGGCAATCATGTACTTGATGTCAATTTCGTGATTGGGAGTGTAGGGGTGGAGTCTAGTCTGTCAATCTACAGATAGTCAATGAGACCTCTGTGTGGGTATGGTTTTCTCCTGAGAATTCTGGGAAGTCTCAGGGTATTTCCCAATTGGAGAGGAGAGACTTGACTCAGTTCCTTGGGGACGAGCTACTGACAAGATAAGATGACAGCATGCTGAAAGATCCTGATTTCTAGAGACTGGAGGAGCTGGAGGAGAAGCCACATGGGCGGGTGTACCCGGGTAGAACCAAACCTCTGGGGCTATGGAGACTCCTGCCAGTGCTGAGATGCTTGGGAGGCCCACGGGGAGACCCCTGTCAGCACTGAGATGCTTTTACCACCACTGGATACTGCTGATGGACCCTGAGCCCTGGGAATGAGGAGCCATGGGGAGACCCCTGCCAGCACTGGGATGCTTCTACTGCCGCCAGACACACACAGGCTTTTTATTGTCCTGGTGTCACTGAACGTGCTTCAAAAGTCAGAAGGAGACTTTATAGACTGGTATCAGACATATGGGCTAATATTGGACTTATGACTATAGACTGGACTGGGTTGGGATGCTTTCTCAATGTTCCATTCCTCTTGTATATAAACCTTTCCCTTATATCCATATGCGTGTCTGTGAGTTTGTTTTTTTAGTCTACCTGGACTAACACAAATGAGGTCTTGGGTTTCAATTTGCCCAATATCATCCACCACTGAATTTCCTGACCGTTGCTTCCATGAGAATTGCTTGTGATCCAAACACAATGAATTCTTTGATACATTCAATCTTTTATGCATTTAGCATAATGTTGTCTATTGGTCCAGTTGTGAGGAGTTTTTTTTTTTTTTTTTTTTTTACGTTGAGCTGCAATCCAGGTAGAAGGCTATTGTCCTTGACCTTCACTGGTATGGACTTCAAATCCCCCTCACGCTCAGCAAACAAGGTTGTGTCATCTGCCTATCACAGCTTGCTGATGAACCTTCCTCTAATTCTGATGTGACATATTTCTTCATGTGGTCTGGTTTCTCTGATTATTGACAGCATACAGATCAAATAGATATGACGAGACGGTATAGCCATGACATATACGTTTCCTGATTTTAAACTATGTTTTTTTGGGTATGTGTGGCATCTCTGCCCTCTTGTGGGAGTAGGAAGCCCGGCCTTGTTCCCGGAGAGCGGCTGTTGGATTCCAACTGCCAACCCTGTGGGCTGCAGTCCCGCACACAACCACCAGGCCACCAGGGCTCAGCCGAGGTCTAAGAGGTTTATGGACATACTTACCTGTACCCGATACTGTCTCTGTCCTCTCCATACTTCTTCAGTTAGTAGAGCTGCCAAATACCAGTTCCCCATGGCTGGCTTAGCATCAGCTTTCATCATTTGTGATTGAAAGTCACCAAGTGGTATAGCATCTTTCTTTTTATCTTTTTAAAATAAAACGTTCAATTTAATCAACTTTTAATCTTTTAATCAATTTAATGAACACGCATTCAACATTTACCGTAGCTCAAGTAGTTCCAGAGAGTAAGCTCTGTTATTACTTCAATTTCATAGGTGAGAGACTGAAGTTTGGAGAATTTACGTGATTTTTGTACCAGGTCATTCAACCGGTAATTGCAGAGCTGGAGTTTAAATCTTGCCTCGTCTGTTTCCAGAGACTTGGCTGGCTATTGCCAGGAGTAAGGAGGAGCCCTGATAGCATAGTGGGTTACCAGTTGAGCTGTTAACCCAAAGGCCAGCCGTTTGAAACCATCTACTGCCCTGTGAGAAAAAGATGAGGCTTTCTGTCCCTGTAGAGACATCCCCCCCACCCCCACAGAGCCACAGTTTCAGAAATCCACAGGGCAGTTCAGCTTTTTTGCTCCTGACTTGGTTGGTGGCAGTGAGTGAAGGAATCTCTGGATGGTGCTAACGGTTAGAGGTTCAACTACCAAGTGGAAAGGCTGGGAGCTGGAACTCACCCAGAGGTGCCTCAGAAGAAGGGCCTGATGATCTGCTTCCCGAAGGTCCAGCCCGGGGAATCCGATGGAGCAGCATCATTCTGCACACACAGGGTCGTCAGAATGGCCAGGGCAGCGACTGACCACAGTGGCCAGCAGCTGCCAGGGAGTCACCGTCCAGGGTCTGGCCGAGGAGAGGCCAGATTCTTCAGACACTGGTCTTCATCACGAAGGCAGCAACAGTAAGTAGCCTGTGCTGAGAACTCCTTGGGTCCCAGCCAGTCAGCGCCACTTGATGCGGATGCAGAAAGCACTGCCTCTTTATCGCCCCCCTCACAGATATAGAAAACGAGGTTCAGAAAGATGAAGTCACTTGCCCAGGATCACACAGCTAGGAAGTATTGGGTGATGGCAACAGTGCCCCCTTGAGGAGTGGACACCCTTGGCACTGGGGTTGCATCTTTTCTGATCCTGGGGGATGTCAGAACCTTCCAGGCCATCCGCCGCAATAAGAAACTGGTGTCCGGTGACCACCAACTGGCTCTACGACTCCTTCCCTGTAAGTCAGAGGCCTCCGATCAGGGGCTCAGCTGACCTCCTAGAAGCAGAGCTCAGGGTGGGCTATGCGCAGGGTGCGGAAAAGGTGGAGCTAGCTGGACTCGTGTGGGACCAAGTCAGACAGCACCGCTGCTGCTGTGGCTGCTGGTGGTGGGCGGGAGGGAAGGGGGTGGTGGGAGAGAATGTCGAGAAGATGGTGCTAGGGACCCAGGTCTAGCCCCAGCTGGAGACAGAGTCACAGCTTGGTCTTTGGAGGGGCACCATAGTGTTCTTGACAGTGGCACCCCATCCCCCCAGGTTCTCCTGCTTCTTCGGTTGATCAGGTGGGAAAGGCTGCACGGGCGAGGTGAGTGCACAGGACACTCCCTTGTTGAGGGATGTGGATGTGATTGCTTCAGAAGCTCCTTGACCTACATGGAGTTTATGTGGAGAAGCACAGACAGCTGTGAGGAGCCTTCTAGTTGAGCCCGGCCCACAGCAGCTCTCTAGACAACAGAAGGAAACACTGCCGGCCCCGTGACATCGTCCCCATTGCGGAGAGTTTGAGTTCCTTGCTGCAACCATGGTGCCGATCCAGCAGGTTGAGGGTCTTCCTCATTAGTTCAGTCCTTCTGTCTTACCCAGTACGATGTCCTTTTCCAGGGACCGGTCTCTCCGAGGCAGACTTGTTGGTCCTTTCGGCAGCCCATGGCATCCTCCACGGTCTTCTCCAGCAACATCGTTCAGAGGCACCGATTCTTCTTTGGTCGTCATTCAATGTCCGTCTCTCAGATGCAGAGGAGCTGAAGGAGAAGACCACACACGGCTCGGTCAGGCACACCCCAGGCCTCAGACCCTTTGGGGCCAAAGGAACCCGTCTCTTCAGTAGGATTGTGAATTCCCAGCGTTTTTCCAGTGCCGGCCGAGGTGCGCATCTAGTAATGCCAGCGAGTGTTCTTGGGTGAGAAGCACACGGCAGAGCTTCCTGGAGCTGCTGGCCGGGCACGGGGGTTGGTGGCATGGGGGTAGGAGGGGGGAGAGACACCAGGGAGGAGAAGGGACTTCTCCGGGTGAGACAGTGTCCTACCCAAGCCTGCTCCTCCAGGCACCTCTCACGGGCTGCTCCTTCCGTTTATGTCCCGTGTGTGGAGGGGGTGCACCCGTTGGGAGAGCAGTGGGGTGGGAGGCCGAGGCCCTAACCTGTACTTCCTCCCTAGGAAGTGGCTTCCTGTGTTGAAAGGTCGAGGGGGAGTGCTGGGTATGTGCATGCGTGCGTGCATATGTGCGTTGTGTGATGCTTGTAGCTGAAGCCACCTGAAACCCACTGTGGGCTTCCTGCTGGACAAGTCAGCTGGGTACTTCCTCTCCCTCCTCATTCCCAAAGCATGTTCCGGTATTGTGGCTTGGCCACGGTGGAGGGCTCTGGTCAGGTGGCAGCCTCCAGGCCTGCTGGTGGCAGAAGGTGACCCAGGCACCTATGCCCTGTGAAGACACGGGAGACAGAGGGAGGAGGGCCTGGAAGGAGGCCCTGCAGCATTCTCTGAGCAAGCTCCCTTGCTGCCCAGTTCTTCCTGAGTTCTAACCCAAATCTCGTATGCTGCTGGTAGAAATGAATTCCTGGCAGAACTTGACCTTGACCAGGTTATTGGGTCCACGCCGCTGGGCCCATCGCTGCCCACCCTGCAAGTGTTGTGCTGGCGGTGGTGTGTGTGTGTGTGTGTGTGTGTGTGTGTGTGTTGGGGGGAGGGCAGACAGAGCAACCATTTTCCTCTTGTCCCCTCATGCCCTTTCTCTCCGCTGAAATGAAAATGGAAGGCGCCAACGTGGCGGGTTCACGAACTGGGAAATACACCACAAGCCACCCCAATGCAACCCAGCCGCCTGGTCAAGCCGCAGTGTGGATGCCTTTGCTCTTCACGGCTGAGAAGGAGGCGGCCGTCTCCGCCTTCGCCTGACTCCGAGCACCTCTCTGTCTCTGGGCTGGCGGTGGCCCCGGCTGAGTGAGGCCTTGGCGGCCTGAAGAAAGTGGGTCTCTAAGTGGGGGGCAGGCCAGCTCTGCAGGGGTATTGCACTGCAGGTGCACCCCACAGCAGGCAAGGCGGGGAACCTGAGGCCCCGAGGGGCTGTAGTCTAGTCCTTTATTCAAGGTCACCCCTAGGACTTTGGGCTGACAAGCTTTTACCGATCCCGCAGAATTATCGGAGACGTGAGAAATATTTATTGGCGACCAAGTGGGAAAAGAAAATGGGGACATCTAAATTAATAAGCGGTAAGTGTCTCCCACCGGGTCAGCTGCATTCATGACTGCATTTGGACTCATAAATGTGTCACTACGTGGGAAAGCCATTTGTCAGCTCCCGGTTCCCGCTTGGCAACGGTCCCTGCGTGGGCCGAAGGAGGGAGGAGAAGGCTCAGCCAAGGGCCTGTTCAGCCAGTGCCTGGTCGCCAAAGGACTCCAGGAGAAAGAGAGCGAACAAAGAAGACACTGGGCATGGTGCAGATGTGGGCTGTGGTTCTGCTCTGATGCTGACCCAGGCCTGTCTCTCCCCTGCCCCCCCACTGCTGGGAGCTTCCAGCAGGATCCTTCAGGCACCTTGAAGGCCTGTGACTCCTCATACAGCTGAGGCTGGGGTCTGGAGGACGAGACAAGGAGGAGCTGGGTGAAGATCCTTCTGTGCCTCCCTTCCACTCTGACCTCTTCACTGAGGCCCCCTCTGCAGGGCTGGCTGTGCCCCCTTCTTGCACGATGTCTGGGAAGCCAGAGACAACCCCTGGCCTGGGCAGGGTTGGGGTTAGGGAGCAGAGGGTCTTGGCAGAAGCTGGATGGCTGGGTTTGAGCTGGTTTGCTGCAGACACCTGTGAGAGTGGTGGCCCATCTTTGGGTCCACGTCATGTCTTAGGCTGGCTCTACCATGGAGAGCCAGTTGGCCTTCGGTGAGGCACGCTCCCACTAGAGGCCTCAATTTCTTCACTTGACAGTTGGCAGGGATGGGAGGGAGTGGAAGCCTTTTTTTGACATTTGACAGCAGGAAGAACTTGCTTCCAGAGACCTCCCCTCTTCCCAGTCGGAGAAGAAACTCAGAGAAGGGAAGGGGTCCACGCACATTTGGGAGGATGGGGTGGATGTCGTGAGGCAGGACCCCCTTCAGATTCCCCACAGCATCCCCATCTTCCTACTTCCATGCCCCCTCCCCACCTCCAGGGGAGACTGGGGCCAGAGCTACTGTGAAGGTCCATGGATCCAGGGCCCCCAGGGACTGGACCCTTGGACAGTTCCTGCTCTGGGGCTCAGACCCACCCTCTCACCTCCCAGGAGTGGGACCTGGAGACTCAAACACCCTCCCCGAAGCTCACTTTGCTCCTGCCAACCGGACCCAGACAGGTTCTGCCAACAGCAGTACTTCCTTTAGACCTGCCACCCCGAGGGGTGACACCTAATGGCCATTTTTCATGGAGTCCCTCTGCAGTCCCTAGGTGGGTGCAGTTGGTGCAGTTTGAGTCCACCTCAGAAGAAAGACCTGGCTGTCCACATCTGAAACGCTAGTTGCTGAAAACCCTCTGAAGCATCCTTCTGCTAGGACACACGTGAGATCACTCTGTTGAAACACGTGTGGGCTCCTTCTGTTTGGACACACGTGGAATCACTCTGCTGGGACACATGTGGGATCGCCATGAGTCAGAATGAATTTGATGGTAGTTTGTTTTTTCGGGTGTGTGGGAGAGGAGGGTCTTCTGCATGAGGCTCCCACCTGCCATCTGGGGAGAGCTGTCATTAGCCTGTGATTTGTCACCTAGGAAGCCACTCCATCTGGAGAGGGATGAGCACACGCGCCTACTCCATTCCAGGTTGTGGAGGGAGGGACAGGCCTAGTGCCAGAAGCATGAGCCCTCCTGCCTACCCCCCCCTCTCTCCCCCCCCCCCCCCCCCCCCCCCCCCCCCCCCCCCCCCCCCCCCCCCCCCGAGCTGGCCCAGTCCTGGCTTTCGCTCTGTCTCCACTTCAGCCGTCCATCTGGTCAGAGGCCAGTCCCTGAATGCAGCCCCTGATTGACTCTTTGCTGGGGGCATGGGTACCTGGACACCCCCTTTTCAAGTTGGGGGTTGCTGTGAACTGCTCTTTGTCTCCATCCAGCTCTTGGCAGTCTGGCTGTGTGGAATGTTTGGGACAACCTGAGACTCTTCCCTGGGAAACCCAGGCACCTTCTTCCTCCAGCGCCAGCTCACTGCAGGAGACGTGTGCAGGGGAAATGCCGACACACTCTGGTCCTCGGCCCGTCTGCTCCCCCAGAGCATCTTCCGCTCTGTTCTAGAGGGCTGGGGTGGCCTGAGAGATTCAGTAACCCTGATGGCCACGGGTTTGAGTACTTGGACTGCTCACTGGAAGGTCCGAGGTTCAAACCCACGGAAGATAGAAACTAAGAGAAGCAAAATAGCCATCCCCATCGAAGTCGATGCCAACTTCGATCGACCCGCAAGAAGTTCCGGAGGCTGCCTGCTGCCCTCAAGCTGGACAAAGCCTCGGAAACTAGCCCCACAGTTCCTACGAGCCAGCATCGGCTTGACGGCGAGGGCTGTTTGTCTTTCTTTTTCTTTATTTGCTGAGGCGCCAGGCACTCACTCCAGAGGACCCGTGCGCGGTCACGTGGAAGGTCAGTGAAGAAGAGGAGGATCGCAGGCGAGATGGATGGACACGGTCGCTGCCCCAGGGGGCCCAAAACGACAGCGGTTAGAGGCTGGGGCACGACCGGCCGGTACCATGTTCTGTTGTGGAAGGGGGTGGGGGCATGCGTTGGACCTGACCATTATGGGGAAGCCAAGGCTCAGCTTACTGTCCTAGGCTCCCCAGTTGGGACAGACTTTGAGGACACCCCCACAGCTGTGGACTTCATGTCCGCCCTGCTCCCTGGGTTTGCTTGGCTCTGGCGCTTGGCCGGGTTGTCTGGAGAAGCCAATCCAGCGGCACTCATTTGTGTGTAAAGAAGAACTCCCCATCAAGGAGTAAGGATACATGAAGAAGGTGTCCCAGCCCAGCTTAACCCACAGCTGGTGAGGCAGAAACACGGGCCAGGCAGCAGGAGGCCCACGGGCTGGGCGGTGGGCGCAGAGTGGTGTGGATCCGAGGCTGGGGAGAACGTGGCCAAGGGCTTCAGCTCTCAGGTTCAGGTGGCCCATATGGAGCAGACACAGAATCCCAGTGAAATTCCAGTGAGGAGGAAGGTGAACTGATGGGTGGAGGAGAGAGGTCATTTCTTAGTCTTGCTCTTATACAGAAGGCTTTTCAGGTGCCATCAGACTGGGGCATGATTGACAGGTCTGACCCCACCCCTCCCTAAGAGGTTTTAGTGGGCATAACCCCTAACTACCACAACGGTCATCTCATCTTTATTTTTTTCCCAGCAGCAGTTTTTATTGGCACATCATTTACATATCATGCAATCATTCAATCATTTGTTCGATCACATCAAGAAGAATTGTACAATCATGGCCACATCAATTTTAGGACATATCCTCCCAGGGTTATATCCTTTAAAATGAGTTGTTCAACCGCAAGCAGGTCTAGGGTCCCCTGTCCCCTCCCCCCTTCGTGATTTACTCCTGAAACCCCCTCACCCTCCCTATCTCCTGCCTCCACCCATGCAGCCCCTATCACCCTCCTGTGTCAGTGATAATCACTAGGCACCCACTCCTCCTGTGCTTCACAACCTGGGAAGCCCAACAGACACAGGAACAGCAAAATAAAAATAAAGTGGTAAGCATAAAAAAATAAGATAAAGACAAATGACAGATAAAGAGTTAAGAAAGAAAAGACAGCAACATTCAAAAAGTCAGGGAAGAAGTTTCTGTCATGGAACAAATAAGAGACACTTGCAGAAGGAATGTGAGTCACGTCTCTAGGGAGGTCAACCGGCCATGTATTGAGTTCAGTCCAGCATAATCAGGATTGCAGTGGTCTCTGCCTGATAGTAAAGTGGCTTGGAACCCTTGCTTGTGACTTAGAGGAGATCTGCCAGCAACTCAGCCTGACCAGCTATTCTGAAGATGGGCTTTGGGTTCCTACTGTCCTTTGTAGCTATCTCAAACCGGTGTTCATAATTTTAGCTCTGATACTTTTTCCTTTGCCATATTAGAATTTTGTAATTGTGTTCTTTGGCTCATACAAGCTGGTGGGCTTCCTTCACGTGGGCTTAGTTGAATACAAGCTTTTGAGGCTCCAGACACTCTTCCAGTTGATAGCAGGGCACCATCTACATCCTTCAGTACACTTTGCTGTGGAACCTTTATCTTCAGTGATCTTTCCATGAATGGATGGAGCAGGACCATGCTGCCAGAACTAAGCATTCTTGAATCAGGGGTAGACTTCAGTAGGAGCCCAGACTCCATCTGTTTGTCCGTGGGGTTTTCCCATCTCAGGTTCACTTCAGCAGTTGTAATAGAACAAAAATCACAACCCTCTAAGACCCATAGCAGCCATAAGCCAACCAGCAACCAAATAAACAGAACATACACAGAACACACACACACACAGAGAAAGAAAAAGCAGGCTGTAGGCAAGAAAGCAAAAACCCATATAATCAAAGAAATACAACATTGTCAATTCCTGTCCCCCCCCCCCTTTCCAGGACATGAGTAGATTGCACTATTACCATCATCATCAATTTTCCCCAGGACCCGGCACTCCAGACCCTGTTGGTGTGAGGAGTCTGTTTGAGTTCATGTCCACCTTGAGCTGCAGCCCATGAGTTTTGCCCTGCACTGTTTGATCCCATATGGGGTTGGGCTCTGTGGACCCTCAGTGTGGGCACCACTGTCACCTGTGTGAAAGCAGATCATTAGACTTTTCTTCTGCTGCCGTCAGCCACTTTATCAGCCTCTAGTCCAATGCTAACTCTGCACCGCCTGAACTGGAGGCTCTAGAACACCCAGTCCTAACCACTAGACCACCCTGCCCTTGTAGACATGGTGACTGCCAGTATCCTGGGAGCTGAGACTCCTCCAGCCTGGGAGTGGCAGCCACCCTTCCCCTTTAGGGCCCGGGTCCCTGGAGCCAGGCCTGGAGCAGCAGGGAAGATCCCAACTGTCTTTCCCTGGGCTCTGTTTTCCAGAGGGGGACCAATTTCCCAATATCTCCCGAGTCCAGCAGTCACTGGTGGGAGCCAGCCACAGGGGAGGCGAGGAGCCAGAACTTGAGGTTAAGGGGCAGGGAGGCTCCAGGAAGATCAACCCAGGTTAATGAAAATCTGTCCCTGCCAATGCTGGCAGCAACCGTGTGGTTCTCTCAGCCTGGGTTCTCCTGGCAGAGGGAGAATTGCCTGGACCCAGGGTCTTGGATTGGCAGGGTTCCTGGGAAAAGTCAGGAGAAGGGGGCAGGGAGATCAATGCCCTAGGGACCTGGTGGGGCAGCGGCAGAATGTGGGGAGGACTTGGGCTGCAGCTATGGCCCTTGGGCGGCATTTCAGAGCCCTGAGGCAGAAGGTAGGCCCTCCTAGGAGTTCGTGTGGCCAGGGTCCTTGGCAGGGCTCACCCAGGCAGGTTCCAGAGCCCAGGCTCAGCTGCCCTGCCATCCTGTCTGCCCAGCACCTGCTCTCCAGATCCTCCTGCAGCTTACTCAGAACCTGCTAGAGCTTCCACCAACCCTTGTGTTCATCTATTGCCTCTCGTTGCCCCTCATGCCCTTCTCAGGGGATGAATGCCAGTCCCGATCGCTAACCCTGGGCTTGTTTCTGAGTCCCAGACGCTCCTGCCCAAGGGCCTTCTCCACCGGGACAGCGCAGGGTCCTTCAGACTCGACACAGCCAAACGGACTTGCCGTTTTCCTTCCATGTGCCTCCTCACCCCTGGACTCTGGCCCAGTCTCTTCAGACCAGGGAATGGCTGAGACACACACACACTATGAACACGTTTCAAACACACATTCCTGCCAGTGTCCAGAGGACGTGTGGAGTCAGGGTCATAGCAGAGAATGGCTATAGGTGGGCAAGAAGGGGTCTTGGAGAAAATGACATTTGACCTGAGAGCTGAGTGAAGAGAAAGAGCCAGCTTTCCAAGCCAGGGGTACTGAAAGTGCAAAGGCCCTGAGGTGGGGTCACTGCCAGCCCCAGGCAAGGTGACTGGAGGTGAAGATGGCTGAGAGGCCAGCGGGTACTGCATCGTGTGTGCAGCAGAATTAAGCAGTCTTTTCAGGTGTACACGGAGCTGCCTGCCACTTTTAAGTGCAGTGTCTGTGAGTGAGTGAGTGTGTGTGAATATGTGGGACTCTGTGTGTGTGAGGGTGTGGGTGTCGCGTCTGTCTGAGTATGTCTGAGTGTCGGGTGTTTGTCTGAGTGTGTGGTCTGTGTGTGTGTGTGTCTCGTGAGGGTGTGAGAGTTGTGCATGTCTGAATGTGTCAGTGTTGGGTATCTGTGTGTGTTTGTATGTTTGTATGAGTGTACGTCATGAAACTGTGAGTGTTGTGTATGTCGGAGTGTGTATGGTGTGAGTGTCGTGTGGGCCTAGGTGATGTGTGCATGTCTGGGTGTGTGCACATTGCAAGGTTGGGAGTGTTCTAGGTGTCTGTGTGTGAGCGAGTGGGAGCATGTGTTTCAGACACGCTCAGATCTTTGTTTTAAAAGTGTTCCTACAGAGACATTGGCTTGATGAATAATCACGCAGGGGACCGGCAGGGGAGGCAGGGGGAAGTGGAGCGCTAACAATGAGAAGGAGAAAGAAACAATGTTCTGAAATTGAGTCTCAATTATGATTGTACAGTTCTTCCTAATATGATTGAACTATTAAATGGTATGATATGTGAATGACACGCCAGTCAAATGGTTTTTTTAGAGTATCCCTGTCTCCTGGATGAGTGGGGACGCCAGGGACATATCGGGGGCTGATGGACTCAAAGAAGGAGGCTCTGAAGCAGGGGTGGGTCTAGGAAGTGGGCAAGCTGGGATACATGTTGCAAAGAGAACTAGTGCCGCTTGCTAATTGGATGTGGGAGCAGGATGAAGAGGAATCCAGCCTGATGCCTGGACTTTGGGTCTGAGCTGCCGAGACTGGGTTTCTGGGGAAATTGAAATTTTGGTTTCTGAAATTCCTATGTCTAGCAGGTGGAATGAAACCTCCCCTTCAAACCAGAGAGAACCCAAACACCCACCCAAATAGTATCAGGCCGCCATCCCTGTGCCCTGTAAAAGTTAACTGCTATGGAAGAAGGGTCTTCGCAGCGTGGCTAAATGGAGGATTCGGAGACGGGGGACGGGTATGCTGGGTTGTCCAGGTGAGCCATCCCCTGAGCCCTCAGGACAGAGGCAGAGGGAGAGTGGCACAGGCAGACAGGGAGGAGAGCAGTGCCACCGTGGAGGCGGCTTGGAGGCTGGCAGTCCCAGACTCAGAAAGAGGCCAGCCACAGACTCTCCCCTCGACCCTCTGTGGAGAACGGGGTCCTGTGAACACCATGGTTGTGGACTTCAGGCCTCCAGGACGCCAAGAGCATATATTCCTGTTGTCTTAAGGCACCACGTGGATGGTGATTTGTTACAGCTGCTGCAGGCAATGAACTCATCATCTGTTATGGATTAAATTGTGTCCCCTTAAAATAGGTCTCCCCCACTTGCCGGCCAGTGTGTTGGCTGGTGCTGGGTTGCCTGTGGCTTGACACTGGACGTTTGCCCTCCTGGTATTGCAAATGCTCACGGGGTCGCTGGGCTTCAGGGGCTTCCAGTCTCAGGAAGCAGAATTATCCCTTGAAGACCTCTGAGGGGCAGTAGAACACTGTCTGGCATAGAAGATGGGCCCCCCAGGGTGGAAGGCACCCAACAGATGATCGGAGAAGAGTGGCCTCCGAAGTAGGGTTGATCTCAGCGATGTGGCTGGAGCAAGGCTTTCTGGACTTGTGTCTGCTGAGGGGACACAGCACACGAGGAGAAGAAATAGTTGCAAACGCCTATGAATACAGAATTGGCATATGGAATGTACGAAGTATGGCTCGAAGAAACTTTTTGCTGTCGTTTGGGACTGAGAGTTGGTGCCGACTCAGCGTGAGCCTGTGTGCAGCAGGATGAAACAGTACCCGGTTCTGGGCCATCCTCTCGGTTGTGGTTCCGTTTGAGCCCGTTGATGCAGCCCCGTGGCAATCCATCCTGTGGGAGGGCTTCCTCTTTTTCACAACCCCATTAGGTTACCCAGCACCATGTCTTTCTCTAAGGACTGTGAGACAAAGTCTCGCCACCTTTGCCTCTGAGGAGCATGCTGGCTGTACGTCTTCCAAGACAGATTTGTTGGTTTTTTTGGCAGTCCGTGGTACTCTCTATAATCATTGCCATACTTCAAAGGCAACCATTCTTTTTTTATTCAACATTCAACTTTCACATGGATATGAGGCGATTAAAAATACCTGGGTAAGCCTCCAGAGTAACATCCTAGCTTTTCCACTCGTAAAGAGGTCTTGTGTGGCAGACTGACTGAATGCAATGTGTCTTTTGATGTCTAGATGCTGATTGTGGACTCAAGTAAGACAAAATCCTTGACAGCTCCGCTCTTTTCTTTATCGATCACGATGTTACCTGTTGGTCCGGTTGTGAGGATTTTGATCTTCTCGACATTGATCTGTCATTCACCCTTGATTTCCATCAACAAGTGCTTCAAGTCCTCCCCCCTTTCAGCAAGCGAGGTTGTGTCATCTCCATACTGTAGGTTGTTGATAAGCCTTCCTCCAATCCTGATGCTGCATGCTTCTTCCTGTCATCCCGCTTCTCTGATGATTTGCTCAGCCTACAGATGGAACAAGTATGGTGAGAAGACGCGGCCCTAACGCACTCCTCATGATTGCAAACCACAGTGTGGCCCTGTGCAAACCACAGGAGGCCCACACAGCTGCCTCCTGATCCAGGTCCAGGTCCTGCAGGGGCATGGCACAGTGTTCTGGATTCCCACGCTTCTCCAAGGGATCTACAGTTTGCTGTGGTCCACATAGTCAATGATCTCAGTGTCCTCAGTCATTCAAAACTCACGGTCATTGAGTCAACTCTCACTCATAGTCAATAAAACACAAGTAAACATTCTGTGCTTTCAGTCAAAATCCACCTGACATCAAACATGATATCCCCTTTTCCCCACCCTCTTCTGAATCCAACCTGGAGCTCTGGCAGGTCCCTGTCAGGGTACCGCTGCAACCACTGTTGGATGATCTTCAACAAAAGTTTCCTTGCATGCACTGCTAATGATATTGTTCTATAATTTGAGCATTCTGCTGGCTCACCTTTCTTTGGCAAGAGTACAGCTATGGATCTCTTCCCGTGACCAAGGGGCTGTTTTCTAAATTGCCTGGCATAGATGCCTGAGTGCTTCCAGGGTTTCAGAATGGACACCAAGTTCACTGCTATCGCTATCCTAGGCATTTGTGACTTGAAAGGCCCCCAAGATGTGTTTCAGGTTGGATCCTTTGACTATGTATGGTTGATCGGCATCCCGAGCAAATTGGCTGCGGAGACGGACCAGATGTAGAAGAACGTGTCGTCAGGATGGGAGACAGGCTCAGCCACAACCTGCGCTGTGCCAGCCACACAGCATCGCGTGTGGAAGCACAGCCACAATGCTCATTCAAGGCCAGGATGCAAGACTTAGTCTCCTGTACTTTGGACATGACATCAGAAGAGAAAAGACCCTAGAGAAAGACATCCTGCTTGGCCGAGTAGAGGGACATTGAAAAGGAAGACAGCATTGGCAAGAGGGATCGACACCGTGACTGCAACAATGGGCTTCTAGGGGGACAGCGGTGACGTTAGTGCAGGGCCCAGTGTTGCTTCCTTCTGTCGTATACAACAGGGTCGCTATGCACCGGAACCCACTCGAAGCACCCTAATGACAACTTGTTGAAAGCCAAGAGGACTTGAAGTACCTACTGATGAAGATCAAAGACACAGTTTTTAAAAATTACATGAATAACCATGAATACAAGGAGAAAAAAAAATGCAGCCTTCCATATGGATCTCAACTCAATGTAAAGAAGCCAAAAACCCTCACAAGGGGTCCAGCAGAGACCGTCATCATAAACGGGGAAAGGATTGAGTTGCCAGGGAAGGTCACTTTGTTAATGCTAGTCAACGCTGACGGAAGCGGAAGTCACAAAGCCAAAGGGCAAAGCTGACCGGGAAAACCTTGGGCAAGGCGGACCCTGAAGACCTCTTCAAAGGGTCACAAAGCAAGGACGTCACTCTGAGGACGAAAGTGCACCTGACTCAAGCCCAAATAGGTTTAATGTCCTCCTGTGAAAGCTGAACCAGGAATAAGGAAGACCAAAGCAGAGCCGATGCCTCTCAGTTCTCGTGGTCTGCATTGTTAGGGGCCGTCCAGCCAGTCCTGATTCATATCAATGAATGCACTATCCTCACCCTGGTTATCAGTGAGCCCGGCATCGCAGCCACTGTGTCCCTCCATCCAGTGGAGGGTCTTGCTCTTTCTCACTGCCCCTCTACTTTATCAGGCATGATGTCCTTCTCCAGGGAGTGGCCTCTTCTGACAGCATGTCCAAAGGGTGTGCAAGGAGGTCTCATCATCCTTGCCTCTCAGGATGTGCTTCTTCCAAGAGAGATTCCTTTGCTCAGTGGGCACTCTGTGGTACTTGCAAAATGCTTCACCAGCACTGTAGTGCAAATGCATTGATGCTTCTTTGAGTTTCCTTATTCATAGTTGTGGCATGTAATCTTGTGTCAATTTCAGTATTGGGAGTGTAGGGGTGGAGTCTAGCCTGTCAATCTGGAGATAGCCAATGAGACCTCTGTGTGGGCATGGCTTTCTCTAGAGAATTCTGGGAAATCCAGCCATATTTCCCACTTGGAGGCGAGAGACTTATGACTCAGTCCCTTGGAGACCTCTACTGACAAGACACAGGCTAACTCCTTCTGAGACATTCCAGAGGAAAAGCCTCATGGGCTTACCCTGATGGAACCAGACCCCTGAAGCCAGAAAAGCCACATAGAGACGCCTGCCGGTGCTAAGATGCTTGAAAAACCACAGAGAGGCTCCTGCCAGTACTGGGATGCTTCTACCAACACTGGATACACAAGACTCTGCACCCACTGACCTGTGATTGTCCTGGCATCATTGCATGTGCTTCGTGAGTCTGAAGAGGACTTATGGATTGGTATCAGACATATGGACTAATATTGGAGTTATGGACTTGGACTGAACTGGGTTGGGTTGCTTTCTCAATGTTTCATTCCTCTTGTATATAAACCTCTCCCTTATATACATATGCATATTTATGAATTTGTTTCTGTAGTCTACCCAGACTAACACAACAGCCAAACTCTCACCTGCAGAGAGGTGATTGAATATACACTTTCTTGGGTCAGGCAAACCTTAGTCCTTAAAGCAACATTTTGAAAGAGGGTTGGCCATCAGATTTGCCTAATGCAGCACATGTGATGTCTTGACTGCTGCTTCCATGAGCATTGATTGTGGATCTGAGCAAGCTGGAATCCTTAACAACTTTAAGCTTTTTTCCCTTCATCACATTGCCAGCTGTGAGGATTTTGGTTGTCTTTACAGTGAGCTGTAATCCATACTAAAGACTGTGATCTTTTTTCCCCTTCTCCTTGTTATTCATGTCATTATTTTTTTTAATGTGGCAAGTGTATACACAATAAAACACTCTCCCATTCCACAACTTCCACATGTATAATTTAGTGCCATTGATTATACGCTTCATGTGGTACAACCATTATTGATATCCTTTTACAAATTGTTCCACTGCCATTAACATGAACTCAATGCTCCCTAAGCAGAGCTTCTTCCACCTTCACTCATGCGTATTTTTTCCTTTTTCTCTTTTTAGTAATTTTCTTGATGTATTCTCAAGTCATATACGTCCATAGTTAAATTACTTTCAAACACTTGTATATACATAATGACACTCAGTTCGAATCTCCCCTCCCCTCCTGCATCCATTGGTTGCTCCCCCAATGCTCTCCACTCCCCAACCCTGCTCCCCCTCCACATCCCTGACAAGCCATTGCATCACTTACTGCCTCTGTGCAGTCACCCCTTCTGTGCTTCACAAACTGGAGACCCAACAGAAGCAATGAAAAAAGCAAACCAAATGGTAGGAAAATAATAATAGGCTAAAGTGAAAATAAAGAGTAAGAAAGAAAAGACCATCACTAATATTTGAGAAACCACAATTTCTGTCGTGGAACGGGTAAGGAATACCTGAGCCTCGTGAAAGTTCAGGTTGGACCAGTGTCACAGCATGGTTCCATCCACCACAATCACGTTGACAATGATCTCTGTCTGACAGTAAAGCTGTTCGAGTCTCTTCTCTGGGGCTGGAGGAGATCTGCCAGAGGGTTAATCTGACTAGATTGTCTGCAGATGGATTTCAGGCTCCTTCTGGCCTCCATCACCTTCTACAAAAGGAGTGTTCACAATTTAAGCTCTGACACTTTTCCCTTCATCATATCTGGATTTTGTTATTGTCCTCTTTGGATAACAGGCTGGTGTGCAATGTGGACTCAGCTGACACCTCGCTTAGATGGTGCTTGTCTGAAAACAAGCCTTTAAGACCCCAGACACTATTCTAATTGAGAGCCGGGCACCATCTGCTTTCTTCACCACACTTTGTTCAAGCACCCTTATCTTCAATGATCTCTTCATGAAGATGCATGTCGAGCAGGGTCATGGTATAAGAACCAACTGCTCTTGGAGTGGACTGGAGTTAAGGAGGAGTCCAGTATTCATCCATTTGTTTTTGGGTTATGAATGACTCTAGTTTACTTTGGTGTTCATATTAAGAACAAAAACAACCAAAAGCAAAAGCAAATGAAGACAAACCAAAAGCTAAAACACCAAGGAACTAAACAAGAAAAACAATTTCAGTCATCCCTCTGTGTCAATAATATCAATGATTTTCCCAGTGACATAGAATTTCAGATACTGCTGATAGGAAGAATTTGTTCGATTATAGTCTAATTGTGAGCTGCAATCCACATGTTGTTGCTTTGTACAGATTGATTTTGTAGTTCTGTTTACACCGAGCCTGGGAGTTGTTGCTAGGTGGAAATTCCCTGTATCACTTCTTACGAGAAGGCTGCAACTGTTGCTCTTCAAAGGCAATTGCTTCCTGACAAATCCAGCAGGTCCTCTTCACTTTCAGCAGCAAGCAACATTGTATCACCTGCGTATCACAAGTTGTTATTAAGCCTCCCTCCAATCCTGATAAGGCATTCTTTATATGCTTCAGCTTCTCCGATTACTTGCTCAGTATAGGTACGGTGAGCGGATATAAACCTGGTGCACACCTTTCCTGATTTTAAGTCATGCAGTACTTCCTTGTTCCAGTCACACAATTCCCTCTCGATCCACAAACAAGTTCTCTGTGAGCACAATGTGGTGTTCTGGGACTCCCATTCCTCTTAAGACTAGCAATAGAGCTTGTTATGATCCACACAGTTGAATGCCTTGACGTAGTCAATGACACACAAGTAGACGTCTTTCTGGTATTCCGTGCTTTTAGTCAAGATAGTCAAGACCCATCTGCCATCAGCAATGACATCCCTTGTTTCACGTCTTCTTCTGAATCTGACCTGAACTGCTGGCAGCTCCATAGCAGTATACTGCTGCACTGCTTTTGGATCATCTTCAGCAAAGATTCCCTTGCATGTCATATTGATGGTATTGTGCTGTAATTTGAGCATTCTGTTGGGTCACCCTTCTTGGGAATGGTACAGAATTGGTTCTCTTCCCGTCAGCTGGCCAGGAAGCTGTCTTCTAAATTCCCTGGCATAGATGAGCGAACTCACCAGCTTTCTGAACCATTTCTATCGGTGTTCCAGCAATTTCTGGAGCCTTGTTTTCAGCTAATGCTTTCAGAGCAGTTTGAAATTCTTCTTTCAATGACATTGATTCTTGCTCCACATGCTACCTCTTGAAACGGCGGGGTGTTGGACCAATTCTTTTTGGTATACAGTGACTCTGTGCATACTTTCCGTCTTCTTTTTATGCCTCCTGGGTTATTTAATATTTTGCACATAGAACTTTTCAATCTTACAACCCGTGGTTGGGCTCTTTTTCCCCTTTAGTTCTTTCAGTTGAGATATGCTGAGAATTATGGCGTTGGCTAAGAACATTGACTGGTACCATGGACTGGAAGAGCACACACATCTAACTTGGATGACACACTCTCCTGAGAATCTAGTCGGGCCAGACTTTGTCTCATGTGCTTTGGGCTTGACATTAGGCGAGATTAACCCCGGGGACATCATGCTTGGTCAAGTTGAAGGCCGATGAAAAGAAGACAGACTCTCAACTGGATGCATTGACAGAGGGGCTGCAGCAGGGGCTCCCACAGTTTCTTCTGCTGCACATAGGGCTGCGATGAGTTGGAACCGTTGATGTCACTGAGCCACAAAGAAATTATGTCTTGGAATCCTCACCCTATACCCACCTGTTTTTAAAACTGAGGCTATTTGTTTTGTTAGGTTATGTTCTCAGGGACGAACATAGCTGAGTAAGGTGGATTCTTAATCCCATCCCTTCTGAGCTGTAACAAGAGCAGGTTAGACACAGACGGAGGCACAGACTCACACTGGAGGAGACAGGTGCCTTCTGTTGATTGTCAACAAGTCAAGGAACCGAGGCGCATCCAAACCCAAACCCTGGCCAGTGAGTCCATTCTGACCCTGGATGAGCCTGGAGGACAGAGCACACCTGTTCCCGTGGACTCTCAAGCTATCATCTCGATCGAGGGAAGGAGACTGCCACGGCTGGCTCCCATGGTGCGTCTGGCGGGTGCCAATGACACCCTTTTAGTTAGCATTGGAGGGTTAGTCCTAGGGAGTGTCTAGGACTAGGGACAAGGAAAGCGTCAACATGTCGGATACCCTGTTTCGGCTGCTTGTAGGGCAGGCGATAGCCCCTGTCTCTGCTGCAAGGGCAGGCAATACAGCCACACCCGGACAAAAACATCCGAGGTCCAAGGCCCAGTGACAGACACCAGGAAGGAACAGGGAGGCAAGCTACAGGGATGACGAGGAGCCCTGGAAGAGGGCTTTGAAGACCTGAGGGCTGGTGGGTGGCTGTCTTAGGAGAGGAACATCCATAACCGGAGAACAGCAAGGGCCAAGGCCCCAGGTGGGAAACCCAGACCCCTCACCCCTGCAGGGGGCTTCTGGCCCCTCAGACACCCGCCCTCTGGGGCTCATGGGAGCTGACTTCCCCTTCCCCCATTTCCCACCCTGTGAAGGGTCAGCAGGGAGAGTTAGGCATCTTGAGCCTTCTCCCGCAGAAACATCTCCCATCCCACCCTGACTTTCTAGGTTCCAGAAAGGCCCTGCCTGGAGGGGAAGAGAAAGGGGGAGTCTCCCTTCTGTTCCCAGTCTGGGTGGAGGGCGTAGGTGCCTTCACCGTCATGCCGCATGATCACGCCATGCCTTAATTAAGAGAGTGATGACTACAATCCCAGAGGAGCCTCCAGGACCCAGTGCCTCTGCCCCTGAGGGCTCTTGCCTCACTTATGCGGTCGGGACCTCACAATGGTCCCACTTGGTGGGGGCAGGGGCAGCACCCCACTGTAACTGTGCTGACTTGCAGGAAGTGGAGGCAGATCTTAAGTCTGGGGCCTCTGATTGCAATCCCATGAGGTAGGGGGAAGGTGGAGGAGGGGGGGAAAGGGGTAGCTGATTGCAATGATAACCTATAGTCTCCTCCCTGCTCAGGGGAAAGAATGACAGAAATGGGGGTGAAGGGAGATAGCAGACAGTGTAAGATATGAAAATAATAATAATAATTTATCATTTATCAAGGGCTTGTGAGGGTGGGAGGGTGGGGAATAAGAGAGGAGCTGATAACAAAGACTCAAGCAGAAAGAAAGTGTTTTGAAAATGAAGATGGCGACATATGTACAAATGTGCTTGATCCAGTTGATGTGTGGATGATTATAAGAGGTGTAAGAACCACCAATGAAATGATGTATTAAAAAAAGAAAACAAGAAATTCCAGGCATTTAGGAGCTTCTGAGCACCCCAGAAGAGAACATCATTGTTTTGTTGTTGGTCATGGTAACTTGGAAAATGCTGCTAGACCCTTGGTCTCCTGGAGCCCGGGGGGAAGGGCTCCTTAGAAGCCTCTGCGCCTTGCCTCTCTCCACTGTCTCTTCTCACCCAGTCAGAGCCCCCAGGGAGCCTGGCAGAGACTGTGAGTCCCTGCAAGGAGACAAACAGCCCTTTGGGGGCCAGGGACTAGGCACTGCTTAGTTGCTCCCTGAGAACTGGCAGTTCCAAACCCACCTGCTGAATTGTCGCAGAGAGACTTAACAACGACCACCTAGGAGACCCTCAGAAGGGTCCTGGTCTGTCCTACGTGGTTGCTGTGTCCCCCTCGCTCGGTGGCTAGAGGCGCAGGCCAGCGACGGGAGCGGCGATCGGAAGAAAGAGCTCATCATGAGCCGGTCCCGGGGGAAGCATTTTTTCAGCATAGTCTCACGACCTGGGCCGCGTCCCCAGGGGGTCCTCCAGGAAGAGGGATGCTGCTTCCCACCGACTGGGGACCAGCAGCCTTCCCTCGGCCCCCGTGTGGCTACACCTGGCACAGCTCAGAGTGGCCAAGGCCCCGGGCATCAGGCTGGCAAGATGAGAGGTGGGGGCTGACTTGATTTCCAAGTGAAAAAGGAGGTGCCTTCCTGGTGCTGGCTCCAGCCTGGTCCTACTTCCAGCCTGGGGGGTGTCGGCCTGGGTGGCACCCAAAGGCCCTCTTCAGGTTGGAAACCCATCCTCCTGTGATCCTTCCTGCTCCCGATCTCCATCTGCTCTCTGCCCTTGCTCCCCTAAGTCAGGGAGGCCGGAGCTGGTGGCAGGGCTCAGAAGTGAGTGTGTGTGTGGATCTGGAAGGTAAACGGAGAGGAAGGAACGGAGGGGCACAGCCAGGCGCAGGCACGTTGTGAATCAGGCAACAAGAAGGTACTCATTAAATATTTCATTAATATTTTTCTTGTGATCAGTTCACCCTTTCTTTTCCCACCTTTCCCTTTCCCTCCTGGTATAGCTACTTTCAATATTGGTCCTAAGGGGGTTATCTGTCCTGGATTCCCTGTTCTTCCAGCTCTGACCTAGTCTAAGGTAGAATAGTGGTCGCTATAGTGTGTGTGGGGGAGGAAGCATTAAAGAACTAGAGGGAAGTAGTATGTTTCACCAGTGTTATACCACACCCTGACGGCTCGTCTCTTCCCCAAGACCCTTCAGTAAGGGGGTGTCCAGTTGCCTACAGATGGGCTTTGGGTCTCCACACCCCACCTCACTCACAATGATACAAGTGTTTGTTCTGGGTCTTTGATGCATGATACCTGATCTTATCAACACCTCATGACCACACAGGCTGGTGTGTTTCTTCCATGTGGGCTTTGTTGCTTCTCAGCTAGATGGCCACTTGTTTATTTTGAAGTCTTCATGACCCCAGATACTAAATCTTTTGATCGCTGGGCACCATCAGCTTTCTTCACCATATTTGCTTATGCACAGGCTTTGTCTTCAGCGATCATGTCAAGAAGGTGGGTGCTCCCCTTTCTGATGGGAATGAAGAGAAAGAAGGGCAATCCTGCTCTTTATTTGTGTCCAAATGATGCTTTGACAAGAACCTCAAACGTGCACCCTCGGGGCAGAGGCAGGTATCCAGGTAGACTTAACATGGACCTTGTAGTCAACACAACTTGACTGCCTTGCTGCCTTCATTTCCTAGTGACCAGCCCCATGCCTGGATTAGCCCCTGGACAGGTGACTTGAGGGCTCCTTGTTGCCATTAAGAGGCATTTCCATTTCCATGGGGCTGTTGGGAAGATCTAGTGGGATGAGTCCTGGTCAGGGCGTCCCTGCTCTGGACACATAGTGCTTATGTTGTTGTCAGCTGTTGTCCCGTGGCTCCTGACTCCTGGTGAGGAGGAAATGAAGTGCTGCTTCTTCTGCCGTCCTCATGATCCTCTGTGACGGAGGAGTGGCAACTGCACCCTCATGATACGCAGTTGACAGACCTCGCCAGTCTCTGTCCAGTGGACGTGCACTCATGGCCTCCCTGTGCACTGCTGAGCGGAAGGGCTGCATCGGCCCTTCACTGTTGCAGAGTGGAACTACCGCATCGCCTTTTCATGGCTGCAGCCTGGCTTTGAGAACGAAGGCGCATCCGACTAAGCTGTGGTATTCTCCATTGCCTCATCTGTGGGTGAGGGTTGGACACGGACTCTGAGAGACTGAAGAAGAATCGATGCGTTGACACTGTGGTGCTGGAGAAGAAGTTGGAAAGGGCCGGGGACTGTGGCAAGGACAAACAAATCTGCCTTGGGAGAAGTAAGGTCAGAGCGCTCCTTGGAGGCAAAGGTGGCCAGACTTCATCTAACACACTGTGGACATGGGGTCAGGAGAGACCAGTTCCCGGAAAAGGGCATTATGCTTGGAACAGTGGAGGGGTGGTGTGAGAGAGGAAGGCCCCCAGCAAGACCGATGGACACTGTGGCTGCCACAACGGGCTCAAGCACAGGAGAAGGGCTGGCAGAGCTTTGTTCTGTTGTGCACAAGGTCGCGATGGGTTGGGAGCAACTCAAAGGGCAGCCAACAACACAACAACAACACAACAACAGCAGGCTTTCGGAAGCAGATTGCCAGGCCTTTCTTCTGAGATACCTCTGGGTGTATCGGAACCTCCTATCTTTCAGTTAGCAGCTTGGCACGTTCACCCACGGGCGTGCATTAGCGAACTCATTGTATTCTGCACTCAACGTAGAACAGGATGATCCAGATGAGCCTTGGCCAAGAAATAGGAGATTAAAGGTCAGAGGCCTTGAGAGATTTGATGTGACAGGTCACTAGGGTGGCTTCCTGCATACAGGGCCCGGCAGCTAGCCCCCGACCTGGTCTCCTCGGCGCCCAGCCCTTGTCCCGGCAGCCCTCCCGGCTACTTCACCACTGACGGCTGCCAGCTGCTGAGCCAGCAACAGCAGAGAGGCCATCGATCCAAGAGACAGATGGCGAGTGGGTCTGGGAGCCAGAGTCACATCTGTACCACAAAGCCATGCTGTGCCCGCAGGCAGCTTGGTGGGCCGCCACAGAGCCATCAAGGCTCCCAGCCAGCTCCCAGGGCCGTGGCCCTTCAAAGTCGCCTGGGGAGCCTCCTTCCCAAGGTTCCGATTCCACAAGTCCACGGGAGGGGGGGGGGGTCAGGTCCTTCTCTGACCTAGAGGCTCCCCGGGCCTCTTGCCTCTTGTCACAGAGCCACTTGCTGCTTGTCTAACTGCAAAATCAATACCTGCACAACGGCAGGGACTTGGGAGACAGAAAAAGCCACACCAGGGAAAAGGGCCCTCTCCCTCCGCAGAGAGAGCTGGCTGATTCCCGGCCCTTTCCCCAGTGTGTACTTGCTGTGCATGGATGCCATCACTTTCAACCCATAGCGACCCCAGGTGACAGAGCGGGACTGCCCTGGAGGATTTCAAGGCTGCAATCTTGATGGAAGGAGGTGGCCAGGTCTTCCTTCCGCAGAGCCGAGGATCTCGGCTAGCCGCTCAGTGAGCAGCTTACACACACTGCCCCCCCCAGGCCTCCTTAGGCATCCACCTTGTGTGAGAAATTGTTTGACTTTGCTCTGTTTATACGTGACCTTTTCAGAGAAGGGGATCAGCCCTATAAATGATGTTCCTCTTCAGTAGCCTTTTTGACCATCTTTAGGGTACAGGTCAGTGGCATTCACCACATCCTGGACGCTGGGCAACCATCGCCTCTGTCTGGTTTCCAAGTGTTTGCCCTTCCAGGAAGCAATCCTTCCTTCCCTAGGGTCCAGTTCCTGGTTCCCACGGTCAGTCCCCACTTACCTGGACCCTGGGAGTGTTGGAGGAGGGGCCCAAAGGCCCTGGTCTTCTGGAGGGAGATGGCCAGGACTTTCTTCCAAGGAATTTGAGCCACATATCTGTTGTTCACCACTGCTGGGCAGACTTCTGCTTCACTGCGATCCCAGGGGCAATGGAATGACCTCCTGCCTCCTCCTGCACTGCCCCCATGATTGACTGAGGGTCCGACCTTGGTGGCCCACAGAGATTTCATTGGCTACTTTGCAAGAGAAGATCGCCAGCTCTTTCTTCCTACTCCATTTTAATCTGGAAGTTCTGTGGAATGTCAGAGTCACACACAGCTCTTCCTTGGCAGATGGGCGGTGGGCAGATGGGCTCATGAGGGGTCCTGGCTGGGAATGGAACCCCAAATCCCTCATGGAAGACAAACAATTCCACCTCTGAACCATCCAGGTCTTTCAATCTTTAGGTAGCCAGTCAGAGCATAAAACGAAACAGGGGGGTTGAGCCCCGGTGGCATGTGGTTGAGTGCGGGACTGCGGCCCACGGGCTTGGAGGTTCAAATCCAGCAGCAACTCTCCAGAAGCAAGTCTGGGTATCTCCCACGACCACCAGAGGGCAGTGATGCCCAAAAAGCAAATAAACAAAAAACCCAATATAATGAAACAGGGGAAAGACATTTCACTTAACACAATACATCCCAAACATGGTCATTTCACTGTGCAATCGATTTACAAATTGCAGGTGGGATATTGCACGTTCTCTTTGGGAGCAGACAGATCTTCAAAGTCCAATAGTTGTCACAGTCCGCGTGTTTCCATGTGGGCTAATCATGTTTCCAGTGGGCCGTCAGCATACACCTAGTGGTCTGATAAGGACCCAATGGCCGAATCTGACCAGTGCTTCTGGAAATGGACTGGTCCTCAGCTGCCTCTCATTCATTCTCACATGTCCTGTTGTTTTCTTTTTTTTATGTATCACTGACATGGCCTTGCATATGCCCTTCAAGAAGAAGGCCTACGTATGCCCTGCCACCAGGGACAGTGACCTTAGTCACCTTTGAGACAACTTGTCAAGTTGAGATGGGGTGATCTTGGATTAGGGTGGGCCCTACACTCGATGACGGGGGGCCTCATGGGAAATGAGCAGGAGCTTTGGACACAGCAAGGGGGAGGCCATGGACACAGGGGTTAGGCATCACTGGAGCTCTCCCCAGGAAGTTTTTCAAGGGGGGAAGACTTCTGGTCTCTAGAACAGTGAGGAGATATCTGGTGTTTGGAGGGCCTCTGTTCCTGGTGGTTGATTATGGCAGTCCTGGGACAGAAACCCACCACTTATCTGTCCATTTTGCTGTGCTGCTGTGGCTTGCTGGAAGCAATGCCACCCATATTTCAAATACAAGCAAAGGGATGTGTGTTAGTCTGGGTTAGCTGGAGGAACAAATTCATAGACACACGTGTGTAAGAGAGCACTGTATATCAAAGAGCAGTTGTACATTAAGAGAACAACCCAGCCCAGTCCAGGTGAAGTCCATAAATCCTATATTGACCCACAGGTCCATTACCAGTCTGAGAATTCTTCTTTAGACTCATTCATCACAAGCAATGACACTGAATGCAGAAAGGAAGATCATAGGCCAGTGGGCGGAAAGTCTTGTGGATCCAGTGGCGATGGAAGCAGCTCAGTGTTGGCAGCGGTCTCCACATGGCTTCTCCAGCCCCAGGGTTCTGGCTTCATCTGCGTAGCACATCTGCTTTTTCAGCAGGAAGAGGCAGCAGAGTGCGTGTCTGGGTCTGTCCTCCAGTGAGCTGTTTATCTCCTTCATGCCTCCAAAATGAGGCCATCAAGCTGCGACCTGATGGACAGGCTAACCTCCACCCCTTCACTCTTAATAGTCTCAAGTTGACACTAGATCATGTAACTACCACAAGGTAGTTTTCAGAGGCACTTCTAGATTCAGACGGACTAGGAATATGGCTTAGGGATCTAACTCTGAAGATCCGAGGAGAACTCAATGGATGCCAGGAGCACACTATCTGGTGTCATGCTCGATGACAGCTCCCGAGGGTGGCAGGCACTCCAAACACAGAGGGACTGGCAGGATGGGCTTGAGCACACCCACGATCGTGAAGGCATCACCATGTGTCAGAGGCAACTTGAGGGCACCTGACAGTCACAGCAGGAAAAGAACTCAATCAGGGATACATGACCAGTGGTAAATGTCAGAGAAATCCAAATCTGGAGATCAATTCTTCAAAGAGTGCCTTCATGGCTTCTTCTCTCTGAAGACCCTTGTGGTTGAACTTGACCGGAGTGCAGCATCCTCTGGTGTTAGGATTCATTGTAGCCCGTGCACCAAGGCACAGACACCGTCGGTTACCAATGGGTCTTTTTGAGAAGCAAGAGGAGAAAGCTCAAGGCAAGTGGATTTGGGAACCAACAACATTAAGCTGGGGAAAGTATCCTACTTAACTGTGCACAGGGCGGAGTGCCAGAGAAGCTACCCACAGCCTGAGCACAGTGTAGTCCATGCGCTCAGTAGTGCCTTCTGCTGGAGACGCCTTGCAGCTTCAGCTCAAAGCAAGGACCAATCTGACGGAAGCTCTCCCACGATGATTGAGCAGCCGGGCTACGCTCTGCAGAAAACTGAGAGCAGAAGCCACCTTCGCCAAGCTTACCAATGACCTCCCAGCCCTGTAAGGTTTCAGGAAGGCCCTGGCCACGCAGGTGAAGAGCAGGCTAGCAAGCAGACCGGCAGCAAGAAATCACCTCCATGATGACTGCAAATACATTAGAAAATAACAGAAGTGTCCCACAATGTTCTGAAGCCCTCTTGTATATCTATCACACAGCCTTGGCCTGTTCAGTTACTTACAGGCTTAAGCCTTATCGACAGCGCATACAAGAATCTGTTTGCAAGCGTACCGTCCATGATCTATGTAGTTTTCCATCACCCCTCCCCTCCAGCCCCCACTTTCTCTATACTGACCCTAGGAACCACTAAGAAACTTTGATATCTATTAAAAACCAAGCTGGGCAAAGCAGAGATGAAGAGAGAGTCCAACCCACACTCACGTCCGGCAGAAATAGGAGAAGAGACACTGGGGTCAGTTTCAGAGCAGAGGAGGGGCTATTGGGCAGAAATGCCAGCAGTCACTTGAATTGTTGGGGACGCAAGTCAGTGTCCAGCGTGAACTTCCACAGGACTCTACGGATCACCGGATGAGGCACAACGAGTCCACCTGAAAATGCTCACCACGGACTAGCCAGCAAATACAGTCAAGGCCACCACGGGTCCCTCGCTGAATGCAAGCCAGTGACACCCACTCTGGGCTTTCAGGACTGATTCTGACAGCCACACAGCAGACCCATGGGCCGCCAATGGGCCACCTGCCTCTTCTGTCAACAAGAAGTCATCATGGAGGCTACTCTTCAAGCTGTCAGCTCTGGGTCCCTGTCCCCTCCGCCCTGATCCAGTTGCTGGATTGAATCGTGTCCCGCAAATGAGGTGCTGTCCTTTGCCTTTGGTTGTCATTCCCATTGGGAACAGGACTGCCTCTGTGATGTGAATGAGGCAGAAGGCGGGTCCAGGTCAGTGTGTCTGGAGGAGTGAGCGAGCAAGCTCAGAGGAAGATAGGTTCCCGGCCACGTGAGCTTTCCTGAGAACCAGGAGATAGGGACTGAGAAGAGAGAAGGCTTTCGCTCCTGAGCTGACAGAGAAAGTCTGACTTCAGACGCTTTTCCTGTGGACTGTGAGAACATCAGGTCTTGCTTTTTGAAGTCAGCCACTTGCGC